>JAGFPH010027411.1:0-10036 GCA_018207615.1 Philaenus spumarius | reverse complement strand
GGTTTTTTTTTGGAAAATGGTTATTTTTCAGTAGGGAATCCCCTTAAGCATACAAAAAAATAAAAAAATCAGTTTATTATTCTCCACAAACAACAGCTTTTTTAGATTAGACTAACAAACTAAAATCAACGAAAAATGCTTACAGTATTATAATTCAATTCAAACATTTGTTGTTACATATTATAAATAAAACAGCATTTGGATCAAAACCTTTACATAATTTTAGGTTAGGCAGTCTATGAACCAAAACGCGTTTTTTTGCAACCAATTCGGCACATGTATAATCAGGTAATTATCAGGCAGTAGTTTTCGGTGTAATCACGGAATGTGATCATGGGAACTACTTTGAGCCAGAATTATTGTATTTTCTCAGTTACACTTGAATCAATGATAAAAAATAATACACCATTGGATTTGTCTTTTAAATTGTCTAATTTTTTTTAATCTTAACATTTTTCGTAAAAACTTTACTTTTTTTAATATTTATTTAACTTTGAAAGGTTTGAACCACCGCCATCTATAAACGGATAACTTAAGCAAAACAAATTGTTGTACATTTGTGTAAACCAATGTAATACACTTTCGTGCTGAGTTTTATGGATCTGTCGTAAACCATTCTTGAGGTAATAATTTATTTATAAACGTATACAGACAGACAGACAACTTTACACCCTTAAATTTGCCTTTAAATTGACTACATTTTTGTATCTAAAAATTTGTTCGTAAACACTTTAGTTTTTCAAGTGAAAACTTCTATAGCGACTTTGGGTTTTTTTTTGTAGGGAGGTAAATTGCCGTTTCGCGTCACATCACATAACGCAACATTTTCACTTAGACCGGTGTGTTGATTATATATACCCTGTTATACACATATATATATATATATATATATATATATATATATATATATATTATATACAGAGCGATTCACGACGATATACAGAAACTTCGGGAGCTCATTAATTTTTTTGGGTGTAGTAAGTGAGCACTGATCATGGTCCCCAGACTAAAAAATAATAAAATAAATAATCGTCTAAAAACTAAAAAAAATACTCTTTCAAATCAAACCGAACTAAAAATTTGAAAATGATTGTAATTATTTTATTCATTTATTAACCAGAAAATAAAATGTTAATAAAATCCAGTAGTTAATCAATATTCATTTTACATGCTGTAAAATTCGCATAGAAGTTTTCACTATTGTGTGGTCAAATGCACAGCCAATTTTTTAAAAATATATTTAACTTTAAAAATTTTGAACCAACGCCATCTTGAAACGGATGACGTCAGCAAAATAAATCTGTGCACATTTTGTGTAAACCAACGTGATAAACTTTCATGTTGAGTTTCGTGGGTTGATCTTAAACCACTCATATAAAAACACCGCATAAAGACAGACTAAACTAATCAAGATAGGACACAAGTTGTATTGTATTATTTTCTAGTTTTGACCTTCTGAATAACACGGCAAAGTTTGGTAGAATGGTTGCGGGCCATTCTGTCGAGAGTTGGAAGAGTCGTATCCTCAAAGTGCATTTTGTCCAATAGAAACTTGTTCAGTTGTGTAAGTGTAGCTATGTCGAGAAGTTTCTTACCTGGTAAAACATTAACATTTGACGAAGTTAAGGATTTCATGAAGTTTTGCAAATGTTACGTGTACTTACATTTATCATAACAAAATTGTCCAAGTTTGAGAAACTCTGGCTTCAGTTCGGGATCTTTGTGCACCCTAGTGAGGTACTCTGCCGTGGTGTTGAGTGAGAACAGGCCTTCTGGCGTCATCTGAAATTAAAAAATATGCGCAAAATTAAAAGAAATTAAAAAGATGTTTCAAATCAGCGATCAAAATGAGCAATATCAAAATGATAGCAAGCCGTAGCCAGGAAAACTTTACGGGGAGGGGGGGCAGGTCAGGACAAAGTAAAGATCAGGTCAGGTTAAAGGGGGTTGGGGGGGGGGGGGTGAATTCAAATCCCCTTTAACACGTTCACTGCTAAGGGACGCACATGTGAGCTTGACACTGAACACTTCGCACGCCAACCCTCGTATTGGGAGAATATTCACAGAGAATTGCGTGCTTCGCACGCCAACCCTCGTATTGAGAGAATTTTCAATACACAGAGCATTGGGCGTTTTGTTAGATTAAAGTATTTTTGTTGAACCTTCATAGTTTTCTTATTTTTAATAGATAAGATCAAGCTCACAAGAGAGTAAGGCTGTAACCTACTCTATCCATGTGTATTGTACGTTGTAGTTTAATCAAGCAACTCTAAATATCAGTATGCATGCAATGCACAATGATGTAAAATACGGTATGTAGTTGGATCCTCTGTTGTGTTGTCTATTTTATAATTTAATTTGCACTTTTAAAACCTAGTATTAATTTTTACTACTAAATTTCGGGATTTCGAGGGGGGGTTGACCCCTATACCCCCCCCAGGCTACGGCCTTGAATGTTAGTAAATATTGAGCTCGAATTGTGAGAAGATAGAGATGGAATAAAACGTGAACACAGAATCATAAAAAAGTCATGAACTGAAGAAACTTTTCTCCCTTAAAATACAATAGCATTGGTAAATCATCTATGGCTAAGCATTGTTTGGATGGAAATCATAATTTTAAAAATAAAACTCAGTATTGTTGAAAAATGTAACCGAACCAAAAGCGTTAGATCAGAGATTCTCAACCTGAGGGGTGGGACGTAGAAGAATTTTAAGGGAGGCGTGAGTGTTCAAAAAAAAATGTTTGAATAAAATATTTAAAATATTGTCAAGCACAAACAATGCCAACCCTCTCATTAATGTTGTGAAAATGACTGGTATTACATGGTAACCTAAAATAGGTCCTAGATTACCACAAATAAATTTGTATTTAGTTCTTTGATTTAGTTATGATAATAATAAGTTCAAAACAAAGTTATGTGTAGTAATATTAAATTTTGTGAGGGAAATTACCTATATTTTCATTTAGTAACCAGCATCAGTTTCAAATTCCAATTATGCTACTTGCATTAACCACTTGGTGGTTGTACGGGGGGAGGCGTGACCTCACATCAGTGTTCAATGAGGGGGCACAGAGTCTGAAAGGTTGAGAACCCCTGCATTACATGATTGGAGAACTCTTTACATGAACAAATAAGTAACATTTTAAATAATTTGTTCAAGCAGTCGAACCGCTGACGTGAGTTGAGCGAATTTCCAAAATTAAGTTTATAGGCCTATGTTTTAGGGTTTAAATTTGGGAAATAACTTTATTCACGACGGTGCTGAATAGCTGCAAAATGGTTCGCACGCCATTCCGCATATTGGGTGTGTCTTCAATACAAAAAGCATTGCATACTTCACACGCCATTCCCTATATTTGGAGTATCTTCAATACACAAAGCATTGCGTGCTTCGCACGCTAACCCCACGGTTGAATCAACCACATGACTTTGAACCGGGTATTTTACGTTTTGATCGATTTTGGAGAACGATTATCCGTGCAAAGCCGGATCGGGGTGAAAATGTAATAACAACCCTTAAAACAACAAACATTTATTACTATGCGGCGAAAGTTTGGACCGTGTGTGAAGCCACGAGTACAACAGCTATTGTGTATATATGTGTGTTCGCACTCTAGCGGCAGCATTTTAAGTCCGATTTGGTTCAAATTTGGTACACATGTTGGTTGTCTACGTCGCTCGGACGAGTTCGTTAGCCAAAAAAATCCAACAATCGGAAGCACGTTTTTTGACCGGAAGTAACTATTTTTTGAGATTTTTCCTACAAGAATGAATTTGTTTTTGAGTTTTTTCTATAAATACAAATGTAGGCTGTTATTCTGCACATTTTGTTTTTTACGCGACCTTATAGCTAGCTTGGCTCCCCCAAAATCGATCAAAACGTAAAATACCATAGAAGTACCCGGTTCAAAGCCATGTGGTGGATTCTACCGTGGGGTTGGCGAGCAACATTGTGTATTGAAGACACTCCCAATACGGGAGTTGTCGTGCGAAGTACGCAATGCATTCTGTATTGAAGATACTCCCAACATGCGGAATTTCGTGCGAACCATGGACGCGTCGTGAATAGACCTATTTCCTAACTTGTTGGTTGAAACCCTAAAACATACTATAAACTGGAAATTTGCACAACTCACGTCAGCGGTTCGGCTGCGCGGTCAAATTATTTCATACTTTTATCCACAACCTACGAAAATTTAAAAAAATAGTTTTGTTTTCATTTATTTCGGCAACTGCTGATGTCGGTATGAATATCAAACATTTTGAATTGTGTTGGAAATATGGCGGCTTACAGAAGAACTAGTCATCGGGCGTTTCGATAATGATACTGTCCCTTAATGGCGGTTACATAAAATAAACATTAAAGATAATGCTTTTACTGATACCAAACAATTAGTTGTGTTGCATCATTGTTGAAACAAAGTATTGTATAAACTGCAGATAGTAAACTCACCCATCCTCTTGACTTCAGCAGACACCTCATGAGACACTAAAACAGAAAGGAAAGATACAATATTGTACGAAATTCTTTTTTTAAATACTTTTGGTTAAATTAACGTTGACATTCCAAAACTTCATTCAACTGTTTAGAAACGTAAATAAACAGTTTTCAAAGGAAAAACTTTATTTTAATGTGTATACTTGAATTTCAAGATCGCTTCACCAACTTACTTTGCCTGTATCAGATGAGGGGATCTCCATGTGCATGGCTGCTTTCACGTCATCTGCAACGGAGAAACAACTTTAGAAATCTATATTTATAGTCCAGTTGAAAAAGGTGCGGACTCTTTAGTCCGCTTTGGGGGGGGGGCGCATTTTGACATGGGTAATTCTTCACAACTATCAGTTTTTTTAGATTGGGTAAAAGCAAACAAAAGTTACTGTATTATCTATAAAGGTTTACAAACTATAAATCTAAATTATGTGGTATGTTCTGAAATGGCATAAAAATAATTTTGCAATTCGATCACTTAAATGTAATGAAACGCAATAACTACCCTTTAAATTAAATCAAGCAATAGCAAAACATTGTTGGGTCCACTAGTCTATATATATACTAGCTGGCCCGACCCGGCTTTGCACGGATAGACAAATCAACCTGATACTAATAATTAGCCCAAGTGTTTTAGTTCATTGTAAAAAAAAAAAAATGTTCAATGTAGGCCTAACCTAAAATTATATTCAGTTTTTGATCCAAATAAGTTGTTGATCAAAATCAGCTGTTTTTAGCTTTTCATACGAACAGCTGTTTTTTGTGCCCATGATAAAATCAAAAGAAATCTTTCTTCTTCTTCCTTAAGATTGACCTTCCATAAGATTAACATTGAAACTTTGAGGGCCACTGGGGCGTAGCCCTTATCACTAAGGGGTATGAAAAATAGATGTTAGCCGATTCTCAGACCTACTCAATATACTCACAAAATTTCATGAGAATCGGTCAAGCTGTTTCGGAGGAGTACGGGAACGAACATTGTGACACGAGAATTTTATATATAAGATAAAATCCAATGTATGTCTGTCTGTCTTCTGTTTGTCCTTTATGCGTTACCAAACCGTCCATCCGATTGCTTTGAAATTTTGCATAGTGACACAGGTTAACCCTGGGAAGGTTGTAGGCCGTTTACCGAAGTCCTAGGGCATTAGGGCTGTGTCCCACTGGACTTCAAAGTTTCAATGTTAATCTTATGGAAGAAAGATTTCATTTGATTTTATCAGGGGCACAAAAACAACTGTTCGTATAAAAAGCATAGCAACAGGTCATGTTTGTTTACATTCATTACCATAGCAACATTACTCAGCACATTTGAAGAGCTTTTTGAGGTTACAAGGACAAACTAAAAACAAACATAAACAAAAATCAACGAAAAATGCCTACTATATTTTAATTCAATATATAGGTTGTTACATGCCTATTATATATAAAACAGGTGATTTGGATCTAACACTGAACATAATTTTAGGTTAGGCCTACAATGAACCAAAACACCAATTGGGCTAATTATTAGAATCAGGTTTTTTACAATTCTTCACAACTACCAGTTTTTTTTAGATTAGGTAAAAGCAAACAAGTCACTGTAATGAAATGGAATAACTACCCTTTAAATTAAATCAAGCAATAGCGAAGCAATTTTCACTTTTATTTGGAAAATTTATAATCAGATAATTGTTCTTCACAAGAACTTTTTTAGATTAGGTAAAAGCAAACAAATGGATTACTGAGGATAATAACTCAAACATATGGTGTTACATATTCAATTGTTTCCTTTAGTTGATAATATCATAATTTGTTTGAAATGTTAATTATTGATTATTTAAATATTAATGTTGAATTTACAACGCATGCCGCAATACGAATTATTAGGGATGGTCGTCTTACAACTATCCCTGTCTTACATTAGCTGTGAAAATATCAGAGTACACAATAATCTGTTTTGCATAATCTTTCTGCACTGTTATGGTTATTTCTATTTCTGCATCAATTAGAAATACCAAGAAATTATGTTCTGAGTTTTAAACCGATAACTCATCTATGGTGAAAATAAAATAACCGTTATTTTGTTATTGAAATATTTTTTTTGTTTCCTAATTTTTTTTGTAAAGTTAGCGGTGTTAGTGGTATTTGACGTTAAGTATTGAAATGGCCGCCATTTTTTAAGTATACAAGAGAACGTTCTGGTTTTTTGTGCAAGGATAAACGGCTACGTAACAAATTTGTACAGCAAATTTAAGCTCAATATCTTTTCTATTTCCAAAGATATTAAGTGCTTCGTCAAAATTTTAAAAATGGCGGATAATTCGAAAACCAAGCATTTACGGACCTATTTTTATAAGAACTATTTTTCTTATTTTCGCCTATATAATATCCTGGTGAAATTTGGAACAATCTTTTCTTAACACCCTGTATTTGCACACTGTTTACCTAAGTGCAATAGTTTATAATATTTCGTAGCAGTTTCGTAATGTGTGTCCATGTGCCACAGTTGCCAAGCTGAATAGTGTCATTAGTATAAAGCGCAGCCCATATTCTAGTATTTGAAACTCAAAACGAAGAACTTTCCTAAATAATCAGGCCCATTAGAAGTAGTCCTACTTTACAGAAAGAGTACATACAGCAAATTCACATTTTTGTTTAAATACTTTTGGGCGTCATTACCAGTAGGCCCTATGTAGTTTATTTCTCGTCATGGTCGTTGGTATTATGTAGATGGTTAGTTTAGTATATTGGAGGTAAAACTTTCTGTATTTCTGACCATAAGGAACCGTTGGAATGAGTCAATTTAACCGTATTTAACAAACTGTTTTGGGTTCCCAACTACAAACCCAGAATGTTGCTTGTCTTATCACTGCCAGTATACGGCAGTTTTGGAAACTTACCGTCAGAAGCGCCAGTTTCGTTTTGACACTTCAAAGTGGCATTGGCCATCTTCATGTAGCACTGGGTGGAGTTGTCCAGAAGGTCCGTTTCGTTGTAGCTCATCGGTTCTCCATCGAAATCGAAATCGGTAGAGTTCAGAAAACCCTCAGTCACGTTGCTCTGGGTAGCGTTCTGGACCTGGAAGAAACATATTCAGTTAAATGAAAGTGCATCGATTATAAATAAACCAGGCACCTATTGTACTACTCTTTTTTGTTGAAATTCAAGATGGCGGCTGTTCAAGACGTCTATTTTGTTCAACAGTCGAGAGTAACCCAAAATAATAGGCTGCGTTATAGCCTTGTTGATTTTTAATACGTTTTTTCTAGACCACAGAGAAATATTTGAGATCTCATGATTCATGCGTTCCACCGCTCTACCGGAATCCTCTATTTTAAAGTGTAAATATATTTTAAAGTCATCGGCATATAAATGAAATTTACAGAATTTCAATATTGTAGAAATGTCATTTATGAAAATGCTAAATAATAAAGGTCCTAAGACAGAACCCTACGGAACTCCCATGCTAACATCCCTCCAAGCTATATTTACTGCCTTCGTTCAGAGAGATATGACTGAATCCATGACAAACACACTGGCTCCAGTCCAATATTTTTTAATTTAGCTAGCAGCAATGAATGATTAATGGAATCGAAGGCTTTAGAGAAATTAAATAGAGTTAGGATAGTTATTTCTCTGCGTTCCATTGCCATTCTTACATCATCGGTTACATGAAGAAACGCTACAGTGGTACTATTGCCAGAACGGAAACCTGATTGAAAAGGACTGAGAATATTATTTTGTTCAAGGAAAGATGTTAATTGTTGGTGGACAATTCGTTCGAGACATTTTGATAAAGCTGGCAGAATACTGGGTCTAAAATCTGCAGGACGTGAGGGATGAGACGTTTTACCAATGGGACAGACCAAAGCGGACTTCCATATAAGCGGATACACTCCAGATGTTAATGAAGCATTAAACAGCTTCGTAATAGTTGGCAAAGTAGAGGCAATAGTACCCTTAATAAAACTAACTGGAATACCGTCAGCACCCACGGCATTAGAGGTTAATCTACGAAGAGCTTTAACTACATCCGTGTCTAAAACCAAAGACAAATTTAAAGTATTATTTACAACACGAGGTATTCTTTGTAACATCATTAAGTGATTGTTTACAGAAACGTCATCAACTAGAGGAGGGGTTGCAAAGAAACTATTTAACTGATCGAGGGGTACGTTTACTATCCGAGAGCGTTGCTCTTTGCCGATGCCCAATCGTTTAACACATTTCCACAACACAGCTGAAGATTTGTTATTATTAAATAAAGAATGTGAATAACGGACTTTAGAATTTCGTATTTGCTGTTTTACACGATTTCTAAGGTTGCGGTACAGTTCACAGTCGATAACACATTTTGTTTTCCTTGCTTTGCGGTAAATGGAATCGCGATAGTTCATTAATTGACGGATCTCATTCGAAATCCAAGGAGCCGGAGGTCTTACAACACGTTTTTTTTACAACTGGAACATGTTTATTATAAATGTCTAGAATAGTATTATTAAACTCATATAAAATTTAATCGACTCCACCAACATTGTGCATTGCCTTCCAAGGCTTAGAAACAACATCTGCTAAGAAGCGTCATAGTTGGTGTTTTTAAAATCTCTATATGAAATATACGTGGGTGCTGATTTCTTCCCTTTTACTGCGTAAACACAATAGATGAGGTCATGAGAAGAGAGCCCAGGAACGGGAATTTGACCATGCTTTATTACGTGTGTTAATTCACTTACAGCTATTAATCTAATATCGTAGCAGAGGTGTTTGTAAAATGAGTCGCTTTTAAAGGTAGTATGGTCATGTTACAGGTATAGAACATATTAGTCAAGTAGGTCGAGTCAGATGTCCTTGGTCCAAGTAAGTCTGTATTAAAGTCGCCCGCTACAATAACATGTCCGTAGGACGGCATAAGATCCAAAAGAGTATCTATCTATATAAAAGCGAAATGGCACTGATTCATTCATTCATTCATCAGCAGAACTAAAAATCTACTGAACCAAATGAGTTCAAATTTGGCATGCAAGTTCAGTTGGACCTTTAGACGCGCACTAAGAACGGATTTTGAAAACATCCCAAAGATACGCCCAATATTCGCGTTTTTCTAGCGATTTTTTGCGTTTTCTCAGCTTTTTCGAGAACTAATTGGCAGAAAATGTTGAAATTTGGTACTTAGGTTCGTTTAAGGCCTAAAAAAGTTAAAGTTAAGTTAAGTAGTCTGTTAAAAAATGTTTGAGATTTTCCCAAAATTACGCCAGAAATAGGCGTTTTTGAATTTTTTCTTGCATTTTCAATGCGTTTTTGATCATCCTCAAATTACGTCTGATATTGACGTTTTTCCAGTTATTCTTTGCGTTTTTGAGGCGTTTTTTCATGTGTTAGCAGAACGACCGAATAGTATACAATAATCTTTTTTAATTTTTGGGTTGGTAAGCAGTGAGCAGAACCCTCTAATCTATTTATATAAAAGCGAAATACCACTCACACACTCATCACGATTTCTCAAAAACTACCGAACGGATTGAAATGAATTTTGGTATGTAGCTTTCTCTAGGGCCATA
>JAGFPH010027410.1:0-10036 GCA_018207615.1 Philaenus spumarius | reverse complement strand
TCTTTCTCTGCTGGAAATAGATCTGCTGTAGTTGGTGTCTTTTTTACTAATATCATTGTTTATAAGTGTTAATATCTCTTGAAACTCAGGTTTAGAAAGTATGTTTTAATTCTGTCATCATCTAGCTTCAAGTCCTCCATCAGATGATGATACTCGCCGCACTGTTCCCGTCTCTAATTGATGTAATGTACAGAGTGCGTTCGGTTTGTAACCGAGTACAACAGCATGAGTCCCTCATCACTACTCGAACTACTATCGATGTCATCCAACCAAGGCACATTTTTAGTAAACGCGCTATCGCACCAAGAACCACTTGCCATGTTTTTACCTGTTTCAACCGTAGACAGCAACTGAACTGACTTGACAGAGATGAAACGAAGTCCCAATACCTGACAGACATCTGTGGCGGTGTGAATTGTCACGTGAAGTGAAGTGACATAGCGTGACCACGTTGTGAAAAGGCCTTAAGGATATAATTACCTACATCAGTTGCGTTTTATCTCAGTAGTTTTCTACTTTAATATTTATCAAACATTTTTTAACTATGAAAAATAACAATATTTAAAAATCATAACCTAAAATCATTACATGTTATTATGTTTTATATTTCTAGCCAGACGATGTACTAGACGATATGTACACACACTAGACGATGTATACTATTTCTTGTATGTAATACGATTTTACACAGAACTGGTCAAAACAGATAAATATAAACAATATTTAGAAAAACAACTAAATTGACACCACTCCGTGTAGTATGAACATGTATTTAAATCGGACACAAATAGTTTTCAGCTACTTAAACTACAACCAAAACCAAATACCGTGCTTCATTCTAACAATTAATCAATACATACACTATTCAAATTGACAAGATCGATCAGTCAAGGAAACTCCACTCTATATACAACTTTATAAAGTAGTTAATTTCAAATTGTGTTCGAACTACGACAAAGTTTGAAGTCAACCACGAGTTAAGTATTTATTTGTTTGAAATTATAGCCATTGGTTCTTGCAGCTAACAGCTATGGATAAATATTACTAACTTCATAATAGCCTTAAAACAATTTTAAAAAAAATTGGCATACAAACAAAAGTAAAACAAACAGTTTGTAAAAATATATTATTGACTTGTTCGAAAATCCAAAATTACCGAGAAATATAGACGAAAGTTTAGTAAGAGTGTGTTGCTTACGAAACTGGTAAATACTTATGAAAATAAAATGTGGAGTAAAGAATAAAATAAATGTTCAAGCTAAAAAATATTGTATGTAAATTACAGTGAACATATTTGTATTCAATTTAGAAATAGGTTTGCCAATTTATTATAGAACTTGATCAATACAACTGTTTGCTGATTAATTACACAAAGGTGATCAAAATGATAGATTACAGTTTCTTATTAAAATAAAAAGTAAGGAGGCGTCTAATGGTAATAAAAATGTACACCATTGGAATAGAAACATAGGTTAAAATAATCTGACTCATAATGTTGTAAATAGTTTAAAAAAATTAAACTTTGAGTATCATTGACGATTAAAATGTTAGTTACGTGAAAAATTGTAATAATAAACTAAACAAAGTGTAAAACTAGTTTATAATGTACATCATCACAAACAGTAAACGAGTAGTGGTTTCGTGTGTGTGCACATTCATATAATATATTAGTGATCTTATTCCCTTGTATTATTATCATTAAACATCTTAAAACATTTCAAAACACGTCGAAAATACTTTGACTATTTCACTGAATGTATTAAATAATTATATTGTCAAAGGCAAGCAGCTTTCAGCTTGTTAAACCGAGATCATCGCAATGAACTTTTGATGATAGAAGACAATAATACCATTGTGAAAGAAATCCGGATTCCAAGTTTCTATCTAAGGAACAAAGCACGTTTCTACGCCGCAGTTTCAAAGAAGTGGTTTCCATTACTGTCGGCAAAAGAAATTAACCCCTATCTTGATCTACATCTTTAGCTGCCAAATAAATAACAATATCTTCACATCCTTATTAATTGATATTGTATGTTTTTTGTCATCACTGTTTAACAATCACTGCAGCTGACCAAGGGGAAACATGCCTCCGTGACAGTATAGTTCTCATCCAAATTTCATTTAGAAATAATAATATTTTCTTTACCATTCAAACCTAACTTTTAAAAGGTTTTCAAATGTTAAAGTTAAACAAATTTAAAAGAAAAAGCCCTTATTTATAAATATTAATAGCGTAAACTGGTAAGTAATATGGAGGGTACTTTCCTAAATATTAGCGGTTCCTACTGAGTAACTGAGAAAATCTCGGAGTTTCAAATCATCCCATTATAATCATTATTATATAGTAAGCACTTTTTTTAAATTCTGTGTGGGTTTGCTTTTGGTTTGTTAATCCAACCTGAAAAAGCTGGTTCAACCCAAAAAGTCGGTTTCGAAGAATAATAAACTGATTTTAAATTTCATAAATTGGTTGCTAAGGTAATGAATGTAAACAAACATGTGTGGATAAGAACCTCTAAATATTTATTAATCAAATAAAGATAAAAGTTTGAAATTTGAGGGATCAATAATGGTGTTAAAATTCTGCACTTTTTTTATTTTTTAACATTTGCTTAAGTGCAAGGACTGCTTTTAAGTGACTTTAGTGACCGTTCATAAGTTAAATGAAAGGCTAAAGTGAGTAATGCATCATTTAAAAGATCGTTTTACTAATAGAAGACTCGTCACAATCCGGACTTCAAAATCATTATCAAGAATGGCGACGGATAATCATTTGTAAAAAGAAAAATAAGAACTCACCATAAACATTACTTAAATTAGATGCTCAAACTGTTGACCCTCTAAGGTTTAGCAGTGAGCAAATCGGTGACTGAAACCGTGTTTGTGAAAGCGTCTTGTATAATAAATTGAGTTTCTTGCAATATACGATGCCATAAATTTAACAAGTTTTTAAGCTTTGTTTTGTAGCTTTTAGAAGACCTCAAACATGATTACAATTGAGGAAAACTCAGGTGAACGTACTAGCCATGCCATCCTGTAAAATCATTCTGCCGATACGCCTTTGTCGAATTATTATCGAACTGCAAGATTATAGTGAACTCGAGGCCCATCTAATTGGAACTAAATGTTCTTGAAGTTTGGGACAACATATTGAATCATGAGGACAGTATGTATCTGTAGTTTAGGTCAATGAGTTCAAGTTCCCAGCGACTTAAAAGGTCGTCCGATAATATCCACCCAGACTTTCTCTTTATGGAATGAGTGGTTTCCCTGTCTCAGAAACAACAGTTATTGAGGTACACTTTTCCGTTTAACATTAAAATTTCGCTTTATCAAAATACTAAATATTCCCCTTACTTTTCTCTGCCCGTCATGATATATGTCCACTTTGAATTGTTTATAGGACTCAACTCTTCTTTCAAAGTCGTCGTCATTTTTAATTCTTGTGCAAGATGAATTTTGTAAGTTTGGGATTGTTATTGTTCAAGATATTTTTCAGATGAGTACGGCAAATCGTGTTTTTGTTTAAATTTTCAAAAAGATCCGTGTGGGTTTTATATTGACTCTTTTACTTTCTCACTATACTATATTATAGAGAAAGTATAGTGATTGCAAAAATAATCGATGTTGAGATTTTTGTGGAAATATCCGTTTTGGGACCCCCTGAGTCCAAAAAAGTTATTTTTTCAAAATGTCTTTAATGTACCCTACCATACGCAAAAAACCGCATCTTTCTAAAAATTCTCGTTTAGCTAATAATAATAATAATAACTGATTTTGGGGTTTCTTTGGCCATAAAGAGGGCTGTTTTTCAAAAATTTTCAAAACCGTACAGGCATAATTGACGTGTTTGGTTCAAATTTGTTCGAAATCGATCGAATAGTTTTCTCTCTAGATAATAATAATAATATGTATTAATTAATCTCCTACTTTAATAAATCACTTCTCATACCCAACCTACAATTATGAAGTCACCATTGAATCTGTTTAATAATTTAAATGTGTTTGTGAGAAAGTATGTGCCAGTTCCTGGTACCGTTTATTATAATTAAAACAACTGTACATTTGTAATAGAATTAGATAAAATACTTTTTTAACCACATGATGTACATTTTTTAACCTATAACAATTTTCTTTTGTTGTATAATTCGCTAACTGTACTGAATTTCAAAAATACTTCAAAAAGGAAGAACCAGACGTTGTAACGCCTGCATTCAAAGCTATTCCCAAACTGGAACATTTATTGGAATAATATTGCGATGGATAACTCGCAAAATCAATCACGTTTAAACAGATAAACCAAAACACAAACAATAAATCAAAATCGAATATTGTGTATTTCGTAATAATGAAAGAAATATTTTTCGGGAGTCAAGTATTCCCAGGAATATATCGTGGAGATAGTACTACCATTTATATAATTAAACCACAATTATTAAGATATTTTTGAGACAGGTGAGGAATTTTGTAAAGGAATTTTGAGTATCATGAGTAATTTTCATCAAAGTATCAGAGTGTTGAGCAGAATAATAATCACTACAATGTTATATAAATAATAATATAATAATACAGATTCTCACAAGAAAAGCATAATAGTCAAACGCGTTTCGATTACTAACTTATCATCATCAGTGACGAATACAATTACAATCTTATAACTAATGTAAGTTTATAATATCAGTTACAGTTTTATAATTTTGTAACTGTAACCTGAAAATATACATTTTATGCTGTTACTTTGGTTATGATTAACAGAAGTTTAACAGAAGGTTTATAAGTGCCATCAATTTTGTTTTTTTATGTCATTTAATTTTACATAATAAAAATTAATTGTAGTTGAATTAAGCAACAAATTACAAATTTTGGGAAAGGCCCAACATCAAAACTAAAATACAAGGAACTTCAGGGGTCCTAGTTAACATTCATAACAGGTTTGATTTATTTAAATATATATAAATAAAAGATAAGATGGGGTAAGGGTCTTGCACAATACTCTGTATAGACCTTCCAAAAAAACCTTGTGATACGTGACAAAACTAGTAGAACAAGTGCAATTAAGTAACTTTGGTCAAAGGAAGATGTCACGCATACTACGCGCTTTGTTAGATAAGTTTACAAATAGCAGGCTAAATTAGAATATTGCACATTAACTTATTTTTGGATTTATGATAAACTAAGTTAAAAAATGAAATTCCACTCACAGTTTATTGTTTTATTTGACCATTTCTAAACACAAAAATAATGTAAATTAAACAAATTAAACTTGAAAACAGTCGTATGAATTTCAAACTGAGATTTGCAAAAATTACTGTTTTAAAATCAAGTAAATTCCATTAGCATAATCTGTATAATAATACAGTATTGTGAGCGTTTAAAAAAATGTTCTTCTTATTTTACAAAATCTATAAACAAGTTACCCCTTAAACTGAACCATTTATACAATTAATAATCAGCATATTTTCCCACCTTGCATCATTCTGTTTTAACACCTTTTTTTAAGCTTAATACGTCCATTCTAGAGACATTTTGATAAATTTTAAGCTGTTAATGGCAATCCAAACAGGTCAAACATATTTTTATCAATTATACTTGTCTTTTTAAATCTCTTCCATCTGTTTAAAATGGAATAGGCCTACAACATATAATAAATACTATTTAGGAAATATTTTAACATTGAAAAACAACACAGGAAAGCTTGTACGGTTTTAAACTGCCATTTTTGGTTCGATCTGTTCAGCCACGAGTAGTAAACGTAGACATAGTATACGATCTATTATGTTTGTTTGCGATATTGGCTTTAAATATGTTGGTTGAAATATTGGCTTGTGCAGTATTTAATATAATAGCGAAATATAAGGGGCGAGATAGAAAATATGACAGCATTCTTTAAATATACCTCTCCTTAGTCGAATGCTGCTCTAATGTCTTTCTTTCCGTTATTTTCCTCAACAGACTCCTCAACTACTTCTTCCATACTTTCCAAATAAAAATTTTTTATAGCATTGCATGCATAATATGTATTGTAATACCTAAACCCCGGAGGACTAGGTTGGTTCACAATGTATCTTATAAGGATTGTTCACCTTTTCCAATACATCTAATACCATACAACAAACGAGTATTCAATTTAGATTTACAATTAATTAGGCCTACTGGGTTCATTTCCCTTAGAGGATTTCAGTTCACACTCATTACATTAAAAAAATATTTTGATACTCAAACCAAAACTGTGTTCAGTAAACACTGACAATCTTCCACTGCACTCTTTCATGAACTGCCATATCTGATACCATTTGTTAAAACATTTTCATTTTCTACTTTAATAAATAACAAGTAGTATCTATACCGTAATTTTGGCTAAATAAATCATAATTTGAAAGTTGTTTACAGATTTTCTTTCTTAAATAACTTTCAGTAGGTGTTTTTGAACTAGGCCTAGGTGTTAAGTTTATAGGCATATAATTACCTGAGTAATCATCCACATGTATTTGTTTTCTAATTTTCTTTCGCTTCTTTAACACTTTCAATGATTGCCTAGGCATATAAATGTTCAAAAATACTATTATGAATCCTAGAAAACTTACAAAAAATTTCAAAATACGTTCCATTTAAACGTTTTGCAGTGAAAGTCAGATCGCCACCAAGCCTACCCTTCCTAATGTTGTTTCGTGAATTGACGTTTTGTGTTGTAAACTTTTTATTTGCTTGATGATCTAAGAATTTATATTTTATACAGAATTTTCTGCGTTTGTTCTGAAAAGGGGTACATAGTCTACAGGAAACAGCTGTAACCACTCAATGATCTACTGAATTTCAAAAAGAACAATCAGGTATTTCTACCTATTTAAATAATTATTAAATGCTTAATTTTGTATGTTGTTAAACTATAAAATATTGTATTTAACAAACTGTTAATGGCTAATATTTTCAAATGAATACATTATTTTCACATGTGCATCCATTCAATTTGAATCTGATCCTTTTTATTTATAAATATACTTTGTTTATCTAATCCAATAGTACTTGAACAAAGGACCATATCATATGCATGTTAATATTAATAACATTTTCTTATCAACAAACACTACTGGAACTTGTTTTCCTATTCAGTTATTTACATTCTGTTAATTTTATACAATTAATTATATAGTTTAGAACCACTAGGATTTGAAAAAATATATTTTCCTTGGATTTATTAGGTACAAAATAGTGCACTGATGTCATTGTATTAACAGAATATTTACGAAATCAGATTTTAATGACTTGGTACTCTTTGTCTTAGGACTTGTTAATCGACATAATGTCGATAGATTATCTTTGAGGGAGATAAATCTTGTTTGCCAGTTTACAATGATTTATATCAAACATTGCTTCTGACGTTTCATACAAACAGCACCATACATGACAAGCACCTGGTAAATCGTTGATTGCTAACATGATTTATTATCATTAGCACCCTCGGCGTCTTTGTCAAGTGAAAATGATGTTTTCGTCCTTATACATTAGAAAACAGCATTATATTAATTTTAAACAGAAAATGTCCTTCATAATTTTTCCATGTAGGCAAATTTTGTTAAATCATACCTCCATAAAAATTTCAAAGTTTAATTACTGAATTATACAATACTAGCTGAATACCCGTGCTTCACTACGGAGAATAGTTTTGCATAAATATGTTGCATAATAATTGTAATATTTCTCCCTCATTTTCTTTCATCTTTTATTTTACGAAAGTGAATAATTACATGTATTTTCAATTAGTTTGGTATATTTTGTTCATTGGCTGCTCGTCAATTGTCTACGTCAAGGTATGTTAGTTGAAAAATTTAAATCAATTAAAAATAAAGAATTCAGAGTGAAGATCGTCTTCTTTTTCAACCGCTATATCTACAGATTGGTAAATCACAATCTTAGCTGGATGATGCAGATCGAACAGATACGACTTTAGATGCATAGATCGGGATGGATTTGATCAGCTTTACGCATTTAAACATTTCCTTAAAATTAATAAATGCAAAATTTCAGATCTCTTTCTTTAAGGAAAGAATACCAACTAATATTTATAGTTTTTAGGGGTTGTTATCACATTTTCACCCCTTAGCAGCACGTAATAAAATGTAAGACTGGTTTACTTTTGAAGTGTTTTTTAAGGAATAAATGTAAAAAATTTCAGCTTTCTAGCTTTAAGGAAAGTATAACAAACAACATTAATTTTTTCAGGGGTTGTTTCAACCTTAAAGGCCAAATATTTTAAAATTATTTCTTAGTGCGTCTCTAGTGCCTATGAGCATGCGTGTTACTATACTTCACGTTCCTCAACGTTATCCAATTAATATTTATAGTTTTAGCGATTTTTAATACTTTTCAATCCCTTAGCAGAACATTACAAAGTGTAAAACTGGTTTATTTTATATGCATCTTGTAAGAAAATAACGTACAAAATTTCAGCTCTCTAGCTTTCAGGAAAGTATAAAAATTTATATTAATTGTTTTAGGGGTTGTTGCTACATTTTCACCCCTTAGCAGAACGTTACAAAAAGTAAAACTGGATCACTTTTTATATATGATTTAAGAAATAAATTGTACGAAAAACAAATAATATGTATAGTTTTAGGGGTTGTTTCAACCCTTTAATTCCAAATATTTTAAAATCCTTTCTTAGTGCGCCTCTAGTGTCTGTGAACAATGTGTGTACCAAATTTCATGTTCCTAAGTATTATTCAATTATTATTTATAGTTTTAGGGGTAGGTACTACATTTTCACCTCTTAGCAGAACGTACAAAATGTAAAACTGGTTTATTTTTTCTATCTATCCCGTAATAAATAAATGTACAAATTATCAGATCTCTAGCTTTAAGGTATGTATAAAAATGTATATTTATTGTTTGTAGGGCTTGTTATCACATTTTCACCCCTAGCAGGACAAACGAAATCTAAAACTGGTTTACTTTTTATATGTATCTTGTAAGAAATAAATGTAAAAAATTTCAGGTTTTTTTCTTTAAGGAAAGTAAAACAATCGTGATAGATTTGATAAGCTTTAAACATTTAAATACTTCCTTAAAATTAATAAATGCCAAATTTCAGACCTCTAGCTTTAAGGAAAGAATACCAATTAATATTTATGGTTTTAGGGGTTGTTTCAACCCTTAAACACAAAATATTTCAAAATCATTTCTTAGTGCGCTTCTAGCACCTTTGAGCAATACAATTGGTTTTCCAAATTACACGTTCCTAGGCCGTATGGTTTTTGAGATATAAAACAAACAATATTTATGGTTTCAGGGGTTGTTTCTTAGTGCGCCTCTAGCACCTATGAGCAATAAAATTTGTGTACCAAATTCCACGTTCCTAGGCCATATGGTTTTTGAAATATAAAACAAACAATATTTATGGTTTCAGGGGTTGTTTCAACTCTTAAAAGACAAATATTTTAAAATCTTTTCTTAATGTGCCTCTAGCACCTATGAGCAATACAATTTTCGTACCAAATCCCACGTTCCTAGGCCGTATGATTTTTGAGATATAAAACAAACATTATATGGTTTTAGGGGTTGTTTCAACCCTTAAAAGCTAAATATTTAAAAAATTCTTTCCTAGTGCAAATCTAAATCCTGTGAGCAATATGTGTCCCTCATTCCACATTCCTAGGCCATATGGTTTTTGAGATATAAAACAAACGATATTTATGGTTTTAGGGGTTGTTTTAACCCTTAAACGATAAATATTTAAAAATTCTTTCCTAGTGTAAATCTAAATCCTATGAGCAATATGTGTACCAAATTCCACATTTCTAGGCCATATGGTTTTTGAGATATAAAACAAACAATATTTATGGTTTAGGGGTGTTTCAACCCTTAAACGCGAAATATTTCAAAATTCTTTCTAAGTTCAAATCTAAGGCATGTGAGCAATATGTGTACCAAATTCCACATTCCTAGGCCATATGGTTTTTGAGATATAAAACAAACAATATTTATGGTTTTATGAGTTGTTTCAACCCTTAAACCATAAATATTTTAAAATGCTTTCTTA
>JAGFPH010027409.1:0-10037 GCA_018207615.1 Philaenus spumarius | reverse complement strand
ATAATCCACATATAGCGTTTTTATTTTGATTTAAAACATATTTTTTTTTATTTTTGAACTTTTTATCGAAACCCATTTTTTTTAACACATTGTACTTTTTTAAATATTTTTATTTTTGCAACGCATATCGTTGCAGTTTGTAGAAATATTCTCTTACCCAAATGAGAACATTCTTTTACCTTTAAAGAACATTTGCCGAAATCAAACCTCAATACCATAAAATCTGATTTTGCTCCTCATCTTATCGATTTCGATCACAAATACACAAACCTACAGACCAACATGAAGGTGTTAATGTTCTGCAAAAAGAGTGGTTACATTGACCGGTGAAAGGAGTACTTACAGGAAGTTCAAACCCGCTCTCGTACTAACAACAATTAATGTAGGAGAAAATATATTCAATGTGTACACATGTTTATGCTCAGTTTCGTAGATGTTGTAACAAGTGGTTAATGTACCGACAACCTCTTACAAATAATTTTTTAACAATTGATTATGGATACATGTTGCCATCTGAAATCGTGGTAGTGTTTTCAAACACATTGGAAGATCACTTGACAAATGTATAACAGGTCATTTATTAACTTATAACATAATCAGTGATCAGGAGGGACCTTTTTTGTTATATCAATAATTTATTACTATGAAACCTGACTAATTCGAGTCTCAGTGTATCTACCAAATCAGAAAAATTATACTTCTTGATTTTTTGGGGACGTTTGTGAACATCAAATAATAATATGGCAACCTTATTTTCTTCCAAGAAGTGTTACATATTTAAATATACAGGGATAAGACGTCTTGTGAAAAACTAAAGAAATAGAAACAAAGTATAAAATAATGCTGTAAATTATGATGTAGAGATGTGACATTAGGTAAAAATGTGTTCAATCTGAACGGTTTGTAAACTTAAAAAATTATTTAAATCTGGGTTTTAAAAGAACATTTCTCCCTTTCCAATACTAAACAAGCTTCCTAGCTCAGTTTTCAGTCTAATTGCAATATAAAGTGCAGAAACTCTATTACTGTTTCATTAGAATCTTTAAAAAGATAAAAAATTTCCAACAAGAGTACTCAGTCTTCCCTCATATTTAAGAGTTCTGTTTGAAATTAGAATTCATCCGGCAATTACAAATAAATTAGAACCTCAGGCAACAAATCGTGACTTTTGGGGACTTTCGCGACTTTTTATCCAATTCGTGTCGCAATCCCAAATTTGTAGAAATATTATTAAAAAAACTCAAATTACAAAAGTTTCTATAGTATTGTATGTACCGTGTTTGAATTTGATCATAAAACCAATAAAGTAACCTTTTTGCCAAATGTATTTTGTCTATTTTTTTGCCATTTTTACAAATTTAAAACGTTGAAGAGGATTTAAACAGACGGTCCAGGCAATAACTGCTAAGGGTTTACACCTTTAAAAAAAATGTAAACAGACGATCTATTTCAAAGAGTTCATCACTTCCACAGCACTGAAGGTGAAATTCACTTTGGTATTGCAACTTTTAACAACTAGAACTAAAAAACAGTTAAATGAAGGTAAAACATGCATCAATGTTTAAAGACAACTGCTTCACAATTAAAAAAGAAGACAACCATTCGCAGGCAGACTAATGATAAAATAAATTGGGATGCATTTTTGTGGCTTGAGTCACCTTGCAAGTAAAAGGGAAGGCCGCTGTTACATATAGCACTCATACCCTCTTGCCAGATCTGGACCTATTCCAGATTAATTAGAACTCAACCAATACGGGAAAGGCCTGAAGACATATGAACTCATTTTCTCTCTTCAAAGTTTAAGATTAAGATGAAATATGAATCAAACTATCGAAACAAATTTTCGAATTGAGAGGAATTTTATAGATTGTTTGACGTAGGGAATTCATCAGGTCTACATTATCCATCAATGAAAGACATGTTTCAAACACGTTCATTAATTGATGAGGTTACTCTGAAGATCCACAGAAAGAGAATGTTTACCACTTTATATTAGTACAGACGAAAATATATAATACTTACTGTGCCAGACCGACCAACCTCTCGTTGCAATCAAATGAATCCAACTTCTTTATATCTTCAGGTTTTAGCGTAAAGTTAAAGACATCTATATTGCTTATAATCCTGGATTTGGTTACTGACTTTGGTATAACAATGTTACCTCGTTCAATCTGTTAACAAAACGACCAAGTCAAATTGATTAAATGAAACTCGAACACAAAATCTCACAACTAAAACAAATTAACTCAAACGTGTCTCAACGACAATGCTGCCATCTTCACTGATGCACAAACTACAATAGTGAAAACAATACCCGACTGTGTTAACTTTAACTGAGTTAATTGTGAATTGCTTTTACATGATTACTACAGAATTTTAGTATATAATTTCCCTGACTTTTTCTCAACTTTTTCTTGATGGACTCACAACATATTTTGAAATGAATTTACTGTAACTTTTGGATTACATTTTAGTAATATAAATTCTATTGTTTACATTTTAGCCTAATCCTTTCCTTACCTCACCATCTGAAGAGAACAAAGAAAGCACGATTTGGTATAGGCCTAGTGCCCCAGAGTACAAATAGATTTAATTTTCAAATAAGCCTTTTGTTTTCTAACTGCTAGTTGTAAGTTAATTTTGTATCTTGAGTTTTGATACATCAGTTGATAATATGAAACATAGGAAAAATAGGAAACAATGTTTACTTTTAGAGTTTTTAGATTCTGTGAATTTAAAAAATCACTCTCCTAAAGCCGACAAAATTACATATTTTATTCCAAAAATTTTCCCAGTTAGACATCTCCAACTTGTAATTTGTTTAGTCAGCTTTAGACATTTTCGACTAATGAATGGGTTTTTTTTTTTTCTAAAAATGTTTAAACAAATTTTTGCAAAGTTATTATAGTCAAAATAAGAAGGGCCAACCATATACAATTAAAATTGACCAAAATATAAATCCAGCAAAAAATCTACTTAGTTAAACGAACAAAACTATCTAACCTTTTTCTTCTCAGATCTTGATTTTTTTTGCAAAATAGGTTAGGTTTTATAACAATCACTGCTTCTTTTTTCAACACTCGTATTACTTCCACTAATTATTATAACTTTAATTTTCAATAAAATCTTAAACACTCTTAAATTCATTATCACTAAAACTATTAAAAACATAATGCAAAAATTCATTCCCAGATAACCCATGTAATGACATGTTCATTTATGTTAGTTTGTTTTTATATACCGTATAATATAAAGCATTTTTTTACACTTACCTGATAACGAAGCACCACTTGAGCAGGTGTTTTGTTGTATTTTTCCGCTAACTCTTTCAGCTCTGGCTTGTCCAACATAGGTACATCAGTAGGTTTAGCCCAAGGACGGTCAGGTGACCCTAGAGGACTGTATGCTGTCAAGATAATGCCTTTGCTGTTATGATGCTCCTGGAGCTTCCTTTGGGTTAAGTAAGGATGACATTCAACCTAAAATACATGAGAAATAAGGATAACTTGCTTGATTCTATATACATTATGAATGTTTTTATAAATATTATTAATTGTTTTATTGTATGAATTTAATTAATAAGTCTCGTAAACAAGTAATATTCCACTAATAGACTGCGTCACTTGTGGTATGTGTACTAGCTAACCATACTCTATTACATACCAAAGTACAGTAGAGCAGCGGTTATCCAAGCCCCGACTAAACCGAGCCCCGACTAATCGAGGTAGTGAAAAAACAAAAAAGTACGGTTTGCGGCAGACGCATGCGTTAAAGTAACCGCGCAAGTGAAATCCGCATATAGCGGCAAATCTACTGTACTGTACTTTATTAGTCACACGATGTTTTTTCAAAAATGGTTTCGGTAAATAAAACGCACAGTTTTTTATCAATATTAAATACTGTAATTCCAATGCTTTGCAAATCATCAATTAATAGGATTAGGATTTTTTATGTTTTAATGTATTTTGACCAGTACTAAACAATCAAACAAATGACTTGAATAAACAATAATATTAATCAGGTAGTCGGATGCACTTAGTACTGTAGTAAGAGTAGACAAATGTCTATGATTATTGTTTAAGGGGACTGGGATGTCCCTATACTCGCAATGTTAAATAATTTATTAACTTTATGTACCTGTTGCTTGGCAACCATTAATGTTAGAGACTTGATTTTTGTTTTGCTTGAAAGATTACACTTTTCTCTGCAAAATAAGTTGAAAACAAATAAAAAATCTTTTTTTTTTAAATACACTAAATTTTAGGCGTTTTTATTTTTTCAAAAAAATTGAATAATGTATTAAAAAAAGTTTTTAACACATATAATCAACTTAAAATGTATGCAATAGTGTAAGCAACAAAACAAAAAAAGGTTTGTGTAGATATTTCTATTGGTTTTTGAAAAAGAGGAACATATGTGGAAAAAAACATGGTTTTTCAGGAATCGCGACTAAAAAACTACCATTGTAAATATATAGAAAATATAAATACACAAGTACACAACTTTAGGTACACTTATCTCAGAAACTCAGAAACTATAAAAGATATATTTATGACTTTTGTGTTGTTTTGTTTGGCCTATTGTGCTGGTCATTTTGTGTGTTAATAATATTTAATATTTTTCTATTTAAATTCAAATTACGACCTTTTTTTTACAGTGTTTTTAGATATAAAAAAACACACAAATATAAATTTATAAAATATAACAAAAAAAACAACACTCAAAATAACCAGCATAATGTGTCAATTAAAATTAAAAAAAAAATCGTGAAGATATCTCTTATGGTTCCTGAGAAAATGTACCTTTTGTAAGAGAAAAACTGATTTTTCAGAAATAGCGTTTAAAGTTACAAGCTGTTATTAACTACTATTTACACTTATTTTAATGTATTTTTTCAGGAAACAATAAATAAAACAGTCCTTCAAGTCCTTCGACATGGCTCGCATGTCGAACCAAGTCCACTTTAGCTACTTTTCAGCTGCTTTTCAGGTTTAAAGTTAAAGCTTGCTAAGTAATTATTATAAACGTCTCACACATACAATTCATACATATTCAAACTTAAGAACAACCAAGCAAACTTCCTATAACCACTCCTAGATGGCGCTGATGAAGGTACATTTTTGTTATAACCGCTCCTAGATGGTGCTGATAAACTATCTTTTACTTTACACGGAATATTTATACCGATAGTAAAGTAACTAACTGAAGTTTTGTTAGTTTGTCAGTTTTCTTTCATGAAGCCGTAGTCTAGTGGTAACGAAGCGTCTTTCTGATCACAAGATGCCGAGTTCGAATCTAGGCTAGGGAGACCAGATATCTAATCATATCTGTGGTTTGAGGGTAGGAGGGCGGAAGTAAAGCAAACAGTGGTTGGCTCGCTTCCAAGCTGACGGGATATGACTAGATATCTGGTCTCCGGCTGGGGCTGTTTTGCATAATTTTACTAAAGTAATTATGTATGTATATATACATTTACTAAAAAAAAACCAGGAAAACGACATTTTATGTAACATAGCTGCAGCTAATATTTCTATATCACACTCGCAAAAATTTGTAGCCTAACTTGAAGGACTGTTTTATTTATTGTTTCCTGAAAAGTGCACTTTTTTCATATGACATTTTGCATGAACGTCAACAATATGTGCTTGAACACTGTTCGTGCACACTAATAAAAATGCTTATAAAACCACTTTGGCTCATCAGATTTTAATAAATAAGGTCTTAAAATAATCCTGAAAAGATACAGAATAAAAAAATATAAAAAACCAAAAAAGGTAATTTTTTTAATTTTTCACCATCCGACTCCCCTTTTAAGTGATGGTGATGTCATCATTCCTTATCTTGGCTTGGCTTGCACCTGCTTCTGTCGGACCTTCTATTGTATCTAACTTCTACCCTACCCGGCTTACCCCCCTCTCATACATCTCCTACAGTAGTTTGATTCAGAATCAAGTAAACCCTCGCTCTTAAAACGTCGCGTGTCTCATACTCATACTGCATATCGTTTGTTTAGTTTTCAAGCGAGCGAGTTCCGTTAAACAGAAAACACTTATTGACTTCTTTAAAAAAAAAGTTTTTTACTGGAACATGTACTGTATGTAGCCTATGTATGTTTTTACCATTTTTATTTTATTTTCATTTGGACGTTAGTTTTTCATTTGATAATACAGTAGATGTCTTTTTTCACATCTTTGGCCACATTTTCATTCCCTTTCGATTTTGGACAGAGTCAGTGTTATTAGAGTTTTCGATTGTCCGAAGTACCCTCGGTCCACATCACCTTGGATAACCGCGGATCTACTGTACTTACCTAGTCCAACACCACGAGATACGGGTAAATATTAAAAAATTTTGTTTATGACCGTGCCTTCAAGGAAAAGGTTAATAAAATAAATGTGCTTTGTAATGTGTAAAAGTCAAATGGTTAAGAAGGTTACATATATTACAAATATAAAGTATCAAAAGTATGCACAAGCTTAAATAATGAGATAGTGTTCCATTTTAACCTTAAATTAAATCACTCTTTACCAGTACCTCCCCAAACACATCCACAAAAAAATTACCTGAACCCATTCAGTGGTACACCGATTGGGGGGTGGGGATGAACGGGACCTGCCCCCCCCCCCCCTCAGAAGGTCTTTTTAGTAATGTGGATTTTATTTTAAACTAATCAATCGTTGAATACATAGTCGATATGCAATTAAAAATTACATTTATGATTGAATTCGTGATGTGATCATGAAAAAATAATCGTTCTTTTTACTTTCTCACTATACTATAGTATAGAGAAAGTATATAGTGATCGCAAAAAAAAATCGATGTTGAGATTTTTATGAAAATATCCGTTTTGGGACCCCCTGAGTCCAAAAAAGTGGTTTTTACAAAATGTCTGTCTGTATTCAGACGTATGTATACAAAGCTGGAGCAAAAACTATTCGATCGATTTCAAACAAATTTGCACCAGACATGTCAAGTAGGCCTGTATAGATGCACGAAACACGGTTTTGACAAATTTGAAAAACAATCCCCTTTTTGGCAAAAAAAACCCCCAAAAAATCAGTTATTTTTTTATAAAAAAACAGCTCTAACGATTTTGATAAAATTTGGCTTATTTGTAGCCTTTAATGTACCCTACCATATGCAAAAAAACGCATCTTTCTAAAAATTCTCGTTTAGCTAATAATAATAACAGATTTTTGGGGGATTTTAGCCATAAAGGGAGTTGTTTTTCAAAACCTTTTTCATGCATCTTTACAGCCCTAATTGACGTGTTTGGTGCAAATTTGTTCGAAATCGATCGAATAGTTTTCTCTCTAGATAATAATAATAATATTTATTAGTTAATCTCCTACTTTAATAAATCACCTCTCCGACCCCACCTACAATTATGAAGTCACAGTGAATGTGTTTAACAATTTAAATATGTTTGTGAGAAAGTATGTGCCAGTTCCTGGTACCATTTATTTTAAATAAATATGATCCGTACTCTATGCAATCATGATTTTCTGACAGTGATGTTTGAGTCCCGGCAGTTCATGGTATACGAG
Organism: Philaenus spumarius; assembly: GCA_018207615.1. Classification (NCBI taxonomy): domain Eukaryota; kingdom Metazoa; phylum Arthropoda; class Insecta; order Hemiptera; family Aphrophoridae; genus Philaenus; species Philaenus spumarius. Next base: position 2,490 of record JAGFPH010027409.1, on the reverse strand, counting down.
TGCTGATAGCGCCGCGTTGACAACACTGAAAACCGGGCGTTAAATTCCCAAGTTATACGGGACGTTGGTTAATCGTCGACGTCCCGTGTTATACAACGCGTTTTGAGGCATTGTCAACATCGCGTCACTCACTTCCAAAATGGACATCATTCAGTTAGGCTGTCTAGGTATATTACAAATAATAGAAACATATTATTAATTGTGTATGAGGAAGGCTAAACGGTGGGTACACCCAATGTCTTCAAATCGTGTATCAACAGGACAGTTTCACTCAATGTTCCAACTGTTTATTGCTATAATCCTTTGAATTAACGTCATATAGAGGTGGCTGATGTTCGATAGTGTAAATCAATGTTTCCGTATCAAACATTTTTCCACTTTGAAATACACAATAAACACTTTGAAATAAACAATAAGTACTTGAACCAGAACAAAGTTGATGCTTCGGACTACTGTGGCCTCTCTGGTAGCTGCGCTGCGAGTGCGGGTTGACAGCGCTCCGTATAACTCGGTTCGGCATTTATAGCGCCGCATCGTTAACACGTCAGTCCACCTTGGCAGCGCTCAACGCCCGGTTAATGCAGATTTGCCAGCTTCGATAACGCTCGGATAACATGGCACACGGTACTTCCATTTACCCAACCAACCGACGTTAACTCGACATTGAAAATAACATGTGGCGCTTGTATAACATGGCCCTAATAAGGCACTGCCCTGGGGTGCTGGCTAGACCGTCATTCAAGGTGAGTGTGGGGTGATTTAGTGGAAGAATATTTATATTGCACTATTGTCTTACTCGAGCCAATCACCATTCACTTTAAAAAATATATAATGCTACAGAATTTGTGATAAGTTAAAATCCATTTAGATTTTATTGAATATTTATATACGCTGACCTGAGCTTAGTCCCCCCCTCCCCAAAACCAAATCCTCGGTGCGCCACTGAACCCATTGACTGTACAAGTGCAAAATAATTATAGTTGTATAGTAATTTTGTACTCACCATTTAAAAAAAGCTGAAACATTATTAATGAGACTTCTTATTTAAAAACATTTTGACATGAAAACTTCATTATAAACCACGTATAAGCAAAGGGAAAATTAATGTATAGGCTAAATTCAGAGGTCAACATTGCTTTAACCTATATATAATATAAAATTGATATGTTTTCAAAACTAGCATTAAATACATATCCAACAAGTCTTGCAATCACCAGGATACACGAGCTGCTGTTGTGAAGATGGTGCCCTTTTTAGGTCCCCAAAAATATTCTTTACTTCTCCAATTAGGCAAAATAGTCATGTGAGGTCAAACTACATGTTTATAGTTCAAGGAAAACAATTGAATCCGTTTCAAACTGATATCTGTCAGAAATAAATTTGTTTGACAATTTATAACAAGATGTCTCTCAATATTTTAATGAAACTTTGTATGTTGCGGGTTTCTATGTAAAAAATGTTTAGAATTGATATCCCAGAGACATAATTTTACTCACCTGGTTTGTAACAGGCTTGATACGGGCAATTTTCAGTACTTCTTCCAACTGTTTATGGTTGAAGTTAGACACACCAATAGACTTGACCAGTCCCTTATCCACAGCCTTTTCCAACTCTTTATAAGTGTCTAAGAAATTTGTATCGCCGTATGCGACTTTACCATTCTCTTCTGGGAACAGAGAACCACCTGCCTGCAAGCAATCAAACAATTGAAAATGTTAATGCATGGTAAAACTCATTCATATGAGATTGAAAATTGATAAGCCATTGAAAATATTTTGATAAAATTTAATAGTACTGGCATAAATTTTATTCTAATACAAACTATGTTGATTAATTTATAATCTGAAAATACATTTTTTTATATATACATACAAATATTTTTAAATTTATTTCTCTATCATACAAAACAAAATTCCTGTCAATCACACAAAAACTCTTGTCCTACGGCACATAAGTCAGGATCCAATTTGTAGCCAGTCAAGAATCAGGAAACTGCCATTGATCAACCGGCACTAAAATATCATATTGGCAGCTTGGCTGTACTTATTTTGTGCGGAGAAGATTAAATAGGAACTGTGCCCACAGCAGAACACAATCAAGACACTTTGTGTGTGTGTATATATTGTAACATTTTGAGGTTAATCAAATATTGTGGTGGCCTGGGTTTGACAGTGATCTGGTTATAAATATAAGAAAATACTAAAACAAATTATTATTAATAATTAAAAATATTATCTTGTACCAAATCCCATCTTTAATAAATAACCATATAGTCTATAAATCAATCATATCATTGCCAAAGAAAACCTAACCTATGTAAACCAACTTTCATTTCAAATAGCCTAAATGTTATCAAAATTAATACCAACCTTCAGATATAGATAAATAAATTAAATAAACTATTAGAAAAACTCATGTATCATAGACCATTGTGACATGTCGCCTTTTTGGCAAAATATAAAAACATAAGTATTATATGACATTTGAGAA
>JAGFPH010027408.1:0-10038 GCA_018207615.1 Philaenus spumarius | reverse complement strand
TCATGCTAATAGTTTTGTGAAAATACTCTCATTTTTACATTTCCTAAGTGTTTCCTGTGGGCAATATGAGAATGTTAATCAATGTATTTGTATTTTTCAATAAATAAATAATAAAAAAGCAAGAAAAAAGAAAGTGGAGAGAGAATTAGGCCAGCTTGGGGAAGGTGGAGGCTGGGGTTTCTTTTTCTTTGTAAAATAATATAATACTTAAAAAATAACCATACTATACATTTTAGTGAGTCAGGGAAATTTTGGTAAGCAGATCATGGAAAGTTAGGGAAAGTCAGGAAAATTTAAAACAGATTTTCTGTGGACACCCTGTTTACACAACGGGCAAAACTAAGTACAAATTTCTAACACCCCAAATAAAATAACTCTCCCAATACATCAATTTATTCATCCCAAAGACCCAAGAACACCTCCCCTAAAGCCTCCTATTCTAATCTTTTCTCTCTATTTAAAAACTTCTGCTCTCATTCAGTTTTCCCCGTCTAGTCCTTTGTTTTACTTAGATGTTGGTTTACTTAAAAATACATCTCTGTGATTACATCATTTCTAACTACTTACTCTACATTGCTTACTAATACAATTCTACGAATGTCAAACATTTATTCACATTGATTTTGTCTAAAATAATTATCTAACAATTCATTTTATTTTGTAACAAACATAAGACTTAACCTAACAGTCATAAGTTAGGTTCAATTCTAGTTTGTAGGAAAGCAATGTAAATAATAACAATGATTTGTTTCTTGTAACCATACAATTTTTAGTTCAGTTCTCTGTTTAGTGGAAAGGTTGTCTTCACACAAGAATAATATTATATAATATTTTATATGTAGGACACATTTATATTCTTATATGTTTTAGTTACATTGAAACTTTAATATGCATTTATCAATTCCCATCGGTATTTTTATGCAATCTTTATAAGTTATATTAGCCCAGTCGGTATAGGTTACAACTACCAGTAATTTGCAATACGGCTGAATTTTTTTTTTTATAAGTACATTAAAGTATGTAGATTAACATAAAAAAAGTTTACCAGTCTATCGATTTCCCAAAGTCGAAAAAAAAATCGATTATCATTTTTTTTTCGATTATCCTTAATATTTCGAGCTGGGATGAAGATAGAGGAAAATAAAAAATACCACCGTGTAGGGGAGGTATTTTTCAACAAAAAAGGACATATGTATTTATTTCGTCCGAGCAATGGTTTGTCTGGAAAAAATTCGATAATGCAGGTATGTATTTTGCAGCAGGGGAAATCACTAAAAGAAGACATCTTATTCATATATGAAGCGTTGGCTCATTCTAAATTGGCCGAATTTTAATATATCGAATTGAAACTTGACATATGAGTTAAAATATATATTTTAAACATTTATGCTGAGTCTCAGCTTGTTATCTTGAAAATTACCCGATCTAGAGCCACTTGACTTATTAATGGGTTTCTCGATTTTAGGAGTACCGGATCCACCAATTCATTTTAAACAGCTCCAGTTTAGAAAATTTTCAAAATATCAACCTGAAAGTTTTTTTACAAGTTAAATATATATATTCAAACAAGTTCAAGGAGTATAAACCTTTTTCATTATTTACTTTTAAAAGCACAAGTAAATTAAAAAAGTATAATTTTAGACCTTTTTAGATTTTTCTTCAAAACGCTTGAGTTGATCAGCTGCAGATTAGTCTTTTTTTTAAATATAGTTTTTAAAATAAGTATAGCAAAAAACAATTGTATTTTTAACTTCTGTACCAATTTTTAAATCGATATGTTCAAAAATGTCGAAAATGGAGTCATTGAATCCAAAAGTGTTATAGTTAAAACGAGATAGGTAAAACAGAAGACTATTTTCAAGCGACTCGTTTTTAAAAATAACAAGAAAAAAATCGTTCATACTTACTAAGAATATTTATACTGGTGTACTCAACTTGTAAAACAAATTTGGTGTTGATATTCCAAAAATTGACGAAACTGGAATAGATTGAAATTAGTTTGTGGGTCCGGTACTCCTAAAATCGATAATCGAAATCGACTCCTAGATCGGGTCATTTTCAAGATAACAAGCTGAGACTCAGCATAAATGTTCGAAATATATATTTTAACTCATATGTCAAGTTTCAATTCGATATATTAAAATTCGGCCAATTTAGAATGAGCCATATATGAATAAGATGTCCCCTTTTAGTGATTTCCCCTGCTGCAAAATACATACCTGCATTATCGAATTTTTTCCAGACAAACCATTGCTCGGACGAAATAAATACATATGACCTTTTTTGTTGAAAAATACCTCCCCTACAAGGTGGTATTTTTTATTTTCCTCTATCTTCATCCCAGCTCGAAATATTAAGGATAATCGGAAAAAAAATGATAATCGATTTTTTTTTCGACTTTGGGAAATTGATAGACTGGTAAACTTTTTTTTTTGTTAATCTACATACTTTAATGTACTTATAAAAACAAATTCAGCCGTATTGCAAATTACTGGTACTTTTGGTCTAAATTGACCTTTACCCACTGGCCTATATATAATATAGGTTACCTTATATAGATTAAAATAGAACAGTGAGCAACAACAGTCTCAATTCATTAAATTGCAAAGGGAACATACAAATATTTTGTCTCTAAGCCATGGTTTGCAGTTAAAAATCAACAAGTTCCTAGGCAAGAATATGTTCAAATTGGTTGTAGACGTCAAAATAACAAGACAAGTTTAACAATATAACAATAGTGTGATTTATTACTATTTTTATAATAAAACATATATTTTATGAAACGAAAAATAAAAGAACTAAATTTGGTTATTAGTATTCCAAAAAAGTAAAAAAAGAATTATATTTGCAAATCTCTTAAAGAACTTTTATTTTTCCACTAGCTAATGAAATGATCACAAACAATTTTTTAAATGACCTGAATTAACTAAAAGAAAATTAAATAATTTATTAAAAGTACTATTTAAGGTCTGGTTACACTTAACAGCAAAAAGCACGCACCGTGGCATGGAAAACACCCGTTGAGAGAATTGCACCATAGAAACCAAGGATGCTGTTTCTACTTCAACTTATTCCGAGTCCACGTAATTGTATTTAAATTAAATAAAAACTAAACAAATAGTTATGGTAGCTCTCGACCAGTTTTTTAATTTTGTTCAAGAAACACAAATCTGACGTGTTTCAAAACAGAATCTCCTTCTTCAGGGATTGAGAGAATTGATAAATATTGTTTTAACCCTAGAACTGGCATAGTTAAAGCTAAAATTGGCCAGCCCATTTATAGCGTTTTGCAAGCACATTTTTAAAAATTCGCCAAAAATAGTAAATGAACAAAAATCCAAAAGTGTTCAATAGCTTTTTTGTAGAAGAAACTTCAAAGAATTCGAATATGCCACTAAAAATTAGTTTCTTTTGAAATTGTAAAAGTTATTAGCTCAAGAAACAAAAAATGTTCAGTAACGAAAGGAAAAAGTTCAACTTAAGGTCTACATAACAAGTAGTAAACATTTTTTGTATTTTTTCGTAAGCGTAAAAAGGTTTTGTAATTTGGTTCTAAATAGAACTGTATAAAAACATTTATTAATTTCAAATTTCTTATTTTGAAAAAAACTATTTTTATGTTACAAGTACACGACTACTAACAAACCTAGGCCTAGATTGAAACGTAATTTACTAATATATGCTTTGCCCAAAAATGAAATATTATTATAACAAAGTGTAGAGGATAAACCAAAGAAAAGAACGGTATAATTGTTTTTCCTTAGTTCACAAAAGTGTTTGAGTTATCTTTATTTGAATAACAAAATGACATGAATGAAATGACATTTTGCCGTCTTACAAGAAGGGTGCTTTGAATACCGTGGGAGCGACAAATGCCGGGCGGTCTAGCCACACTGTCCTAATTATGTACTTCCACTGCTGTCTAGACAAACAAAAAAAACTGGTTATTTCTAGTTAACTTCCCACCGTTAAAAAGATCGAACGATTCTCTACAAAATGGTATCAAGAAATCTGTAAAAACATATGGAATTGTAGGCGTCATCTCTGATGACAAATGGGCTGTTTCATTGGTTGAAAAACTGTCCAATCGCAAGGGTTTACAGACATCTTTTGTATTAATCCTGTAAAATAATGACATCTGATTGGAAGGCACCATTAGAAAGATAAAATCTTGAAGAATCCAATGGTAGCTTTATAATCTCGATATAAATACTTCAGTAGGGGGATTTCAACGTTGAAGAAGTGGGAAATAACAGTACAGATTCGCCCGCGGAAATAGCTGTAACAAGATATGCATATTTTAAATTGTAAATACAAAAATTAAAGTTTAATTCATTTCCTTTCCAATGGTGCCAGTTTTATTACGATTGGATGATTCTAAGTGCATTAAATTACCGATTATGCAAATTCTCGCTAAGGTTCGAGCGGGTTGCATTTGCGCCCGAGAGACTCCAGTCTGCCACTTTGAGGGTTAAGGTTTTTTTTTAGTTACTAATGTTTTTAAACATAATATTTTAATTTTTAATTAATTGTTTCTAGATTACTGATGATGAGAAAAAAATCTCTATACATGTATTTGTTTTAGATAAATTAAGTTTATTTTGAAAGGGTTGATCAGCAGAGTGAACACATTTTTTTTCCATATAGTTTTGTTTCTCCTCCAATTGTCCTTCTTCTAGCGTGAGAGATATAATTCCCAAATCACTATTAGAAAATCTGCTAAACATTTTTAGGTTACTCACCGAGTCAAAATCCTGTGGAAGACTAAACACAATAAGGCAGTGGTTGATTGTTCACGGACGTCATTCGGACAAATGTGGTTTCAATGAGAATGAACCGTGTGTTGGACAACTTAGGTCCATGCTATGGTGCTTGTTCGTGTCAATTAAGTCGACCTTTATATGTGTGGCATTTTAACTCGATCCCAGGCTAAGATAATAGAAGAAATTAACAATAGGCCAGTCCCCATTCCTGTCAACACGTGTTTGCGTTCACTTAGGTTGCATTCACTGTGTTTTTTATCTTTGTTTTGAGTTCTCAGTCTCAGTTCTGAGATGTACTTCCTTTAGTTGTTTAAGGTTACAGGTATAGTTTTAGTTTAATCTACTTATATAAAGCTGATTCATATAAGCTACATTACTTAGGTAACACTGATTCATTGACATTAATTATTAGACACTTCCCGTAATCGGACCCCCCTCGACCTTATACTTGAATTAAAGCTCTCGACGCGAGAAACTTTTGGGAAAATTGCCAGAAGTTAACATTTTTTAATTTTGCAAGCACCTTTTGGGTGGGAAAGATTTTTTATATTTTTTTCATTTTTTCACTTTGAGCGCGTTTTGTAAGAAAACGGTAAGAGATAGCTAAAATTGTTAAATACTAAAGTTGTAGAAAATTTAATTTCAGACCAACGATTTTTCATCAGATTTAAGATCCAATCATCCATTTAGTCACTATTCATCCGAGAAGGGAAGCTCCGCCTAACGTTTTTAAAGCGTGCCGGTTTCACTGATTCACTGACATTAATTATTAGGCACTTCCCGTAATCGTACCCCCCTCGACCTCATACTTGAATTAAAGCTCTCAACGAGAAACTTTTAGGAAAATTGCCAGAATTTAACATTTTTTAATTTTGGAAGCACCTTTTGGGCAGGAAATCTTTTTCGATTTTTTCAATTTCTTCATTTTCCCACTTTGTGCACATTTAGTAAGAAAGGGGTAAGAGATATCAAAAAATGTTAAATACAAAAGTTGTAGAAAATATAATTTCAAAGAAGAGATTTTCCGTCAGATTCAAGATCCAATCATTCATTTAGCCACTATTCATCCGAGAAGGGAAGCTCCGCCCAACGTTTTTAAAGCTAGCCGGTTTCACTGATTCACTGACATTAATTATTAGGCACTTCCCGTAATCGTACCCCCCTCGACCTCATACTTGAATTAAAGCTCTCAACGAGAAACTTTTAGGAAAATTGCCAGAATTTAACATTTTTAAATTTTGGAAGCACCTTTTGGGCGGGAAATGTTTTTCGATTTTTTCAATTTCTTCATTTTCCCACTTTGTGCGCATTTAGTAAGAAAGGGGTAAGAGATATCAAAAAATGTTAAATACAAAAGTTGTAGAAAATTTAATTTCAAAGGAGAGATTTTCCGTCAGATTCAAGATCCAATCATTCATTTAGCCACTATTCATCCGAGAAGGGAGGCTCTACCCAAAGTCCTTAAAGCTAGACGATTTCACCGATTCACTGACATTAATTATTAGGCACTTCCAGTAATCGTACCCTCCCTCGACCTCATACTTGAATTAAAGCTCTCGACGAGAAACTTTTGGAAAAATTGCCAGAATTTCACATTTTTTAATTTTGAAAGCACCTTTTGGGTGGGAAAGATTTTGTCGATTTCTTCAATTTCTCACTTTGAGCGCATTTAGTAAGAAAACGGTAAGAGATAGCAAAAAATGTTAAATACAAAAGTTGTAGAAAATTAAATTTCAAAGAAGAGGTTATCCGTCAGATTCAAGATCCAATCATCCCTTTAGCCCCGCTATTAACCCGAGAAGGAGATCAGGCAAACAATCCTTCAAATTTCCCATGTTAATCTTATGGAGATAATGTTTAATGAGTTTGAGTCAGCTGCCAAATAAAACAGCTGATTTGTGCTCGGTCACCTATGTACAAACGAGCCAAAGATTAACAAGATTCTTTAGCGAATTTTCCAACTGCGAGCGATGCGAAGCAGCCATCTGAGGCGGGGTTGGGACGCGAAGCGTCCAGGGGCAGAGTCCCTAGTTTTATTATTATAGCTGTCTTTTACATATGCCATGATCCTATAGTTTTACTCGCTTGATAACGGAAGTTAATTCATATTTACAAAACATTATGTGATAATTTTAACCTACATAAATAATTGAAAATGTCAGAATAATCACTAATAACAAGATAATAAGCTAGCTTGAAGTCTGTTATTACAATATTAGTAATTATTAAACAAAAATCTGTAAAATTCACCGGTAGTTTTGATTTTACAAGTTATAGTTTAACTTTATTACACAAAATATTAAAAGTAAAAGACTATTACTACTTGTTTGTAAATTATTATGAAAGAGGCTTTAGTTTGTCCATAAAGGTTTTCTATTCTTGCAGGACCATGCGTGCCCACATCGAACAACATGAATAACGATCAATACAGCTCATTGGGTTTTATTGATACACCTCCTTGCAGTTCCAAATTGCAATATTTTAGTAACATGATACATCCCTATGACGGAGAAAAGGAAGTTGCAATCAGTAATGAAGGTAATTTCACACATGTTTTTAGCTTTTGCATGTAGTATTTGCCCTAAATACATATTATTGGATTTTCTATTTTAGTGTCTATTTACAATTAGTATTTATAACAGTCAAGAACAAATAAAATTTGAAAGTCTTATCGGGCCGTTTGAGACTGTACATGTATTAATAAAAATAAATTGAATATATTTTTTACCTTTTGAGTGAACTAAGAAACTTCAGATTTAACAACTTACAATGAATAGCTTGGTAATACTCAGTTTGTGTAACAATCTGTTTATTTATTGTTCAAAACAAAATTTGTATGCCCTTTAAGCAAAAGTTATAAAAGCCCTTAAATAAATTTTATATGCCTTCAAGGAAAATATATATATTCATTCATTTTTCAGTATCCAGGTCTCTAAATTATAATATAACAATACAGTAACTTATATTATTCTGTCAGTGACCTCTTTCCGGACGTCTATCCCATCATCAGAATATCTCGTAAATTGAGATCGCCAAAACATTAACCCTACAACTGTCAATTTTAATTTTTTTCGATGAAAAGCCGTTTTTAGCGTTTTACAAGCATTTTTTCAAAAATTCGCCAAAAATAGTAATTTTATCCCAATAAAAAAGTGTTCCATAGCTTTTTTGTAGGAAAAAGTTCAAAAAATTCATATATGCCAGTAAAAAATTTACTCATGTAAAATTGTAAAAGTTATTATTAGCTCATGAAACAAATAATGTTCAGTAACGGAAGAAAGAGTTTAAACTTTAGGCGTACATAACAAGTAGTAAACATTTTTTGTATTTTTTTTGTAAGTTTAAAAAAGTTTCGTAATTTAGTTCTAAATAGAAATGTATAAAAACATTTATCTATTTCAAATTTCTTATTTTGAAATCACCAGTTTTTATGTTCCAAATACACGATTGCTAACAAAACTAGGCCTAGTTGTAACGTAATTTACTAATATATGCTTTGCCCAAAAATGAAATATTATTATAACAAAGTGTAGAGAATAAATCAAAGAATTGAACTGTATACTTGTATATTACCATATCATAAAAGTGTTTTACTTAAAATCAATTGAATTACAAAAGTAAGATGAAACAAATGAAATCTCGGGCGGACACAGGAAATTCAAAATATGACCGTTGAAGACAATGGAAACAGCCTTGTTTTGCAATCTCAAGCGGTAGTATGAATTCTGTGCAAATATGAAATTTCAACTGCTGTTTGAATAACACCTAACCAGTCAAATTTAGTTTGCTTTATACCAAACGAAAGATTGAACTTTGATCTATAAATAGATATAAAAAAGTCTATTGAAATAATTCGAATTATAAGAGATATCTCGAACGCAAAATGTGCTGTTTTATTGGTTGAAATCTGACCAATTGCAAGGGTCTACAAAACACCCCACAACTTTTGAACTATTTGTCCGATTTTTGATTGTATGGAAGTTTTAGATAGGTAAAAGTGTGATGAATCCTTCAGTATACAGATATATAACTCAGAAAAATACCGGGCGGGCTGTATTGAGAGACATAGAAACTGGAATTAAAGGTAATTTCGGCGCATTAAAATTCACGCGACATTGGCTTTTAGAAAACTCAAAAACTGCAACGATGATTACGTATGTAAATATACGTTTTAGAAAAAACTTGTAAATACAAAAGTTAAAGCTTAGATCATTTCCTTTCCAACGGTTTCTGATTTATTGCGATTGGATGATTTTTAGAGGGTGAAATATTCAATACTAGTTGAGTTGTCACGCACGGCGAAGTTCAGTGTTTTGATGCGTGGAAAACTGCACAATTGTGCAGTTTAACAGTTCCAGGGTTAAGTACAAAACACATAAAACAACAACTCATTTAAAAACACAGTTATTTGGCAGTCAACATCTGGTAGCCTTGAAGGGTACACCTATCAACTGTGTTTTTAGATGAGTTGTTGTTTTATGTGTTTTGTACTTAATGTTTTGACGATCTCCATTTACGAGATGGGATAGATGTCCCGAGATACGCGTCATATAAGTACACAAAAAGAGGTCACTGATGGAACAATATAAGGTACTGTACTATTATATATATATGTATAGTAAAATAAAAAAGATATATCCCCTCTTTATGTTTAAAACCAATGAAAACCCTCCCTTATTATTGAAACCAAATGAAAATAATCATAAAAAACTATATATATATATATAAATAATAATTTTTATAACCTACATATATGTATAAATATACATGCCATTTAAAATTTTAATTGGTACCATTTATTTTAATTTAACAAAATATGACAATGTAACTAGTTTAAGATGTCATTGTACCTTATTTTAGATGTAGGCCTACTCATGTGTTGTAATTAAGAATTGTAAAAGATAAACCAAATTTGCATAGTTAATTAAAAAAGGGATGGTTTCAATTGTTTATTTTTTAATCCATTTTATTATGCTTGTAGCCCAACTGGATTGTTAATAGTTAATTACTAATTAATTACCTTGTTTTGAGGTGATTCTGCCGAACAATCGTTAATTAAATATAGTTTATTACACTTCATATGACGCGTTTTGACTATCTGTCAATCATTTTCAAATATAGCTTGTATATATCTATATATATAAAAGCGAAATACCACTCACTCTCTTACTCACTCACTGACTCACTCATCACGATTTCTCAAAAACTACCAAACGGATTGAAATTATATTTGGTATGTAGCTTCCTCTAGGGCCATAGGTGCTCACTAAGAAAG
>JAGFPH010027407.1:0-10038 GCA_018207615.1 Philaenus spumarius | reverse complement strand
CTGCAATCTTCTCCTGTTTGTCTTTCAGGCACAATTTTTCCAGCATGATTAACATGTTCTTCACCTCTTACTTTTTTATTTTTTATAATATCTTGTCTTCTTTCTTGTTTTTGTCTTTTTTTAGGCCACATTAAAGTTCCTTCCATTATAAAATAACACAATAATTACAGCTCTAAATGTTATAAAATATAATAATCTTGACTAAGCTCTAAAAATACACTAGTGCTGTAAGTGGAGCTTTTATGCACTAAGTTAGTTTTCTAGCAAGAATAAGACAAGTCCATGGACTTGTCCAGTTTTTGCTGGAAACACATTGGACTTGTCCAGTTTTTGCAGAAACCTCATATTTTCAACCTTCATTTTCTGTGTGACTTGTCACCTTTTAGAAGAATAGTTTATATATACACATACACATGATTAAAATTAATACTATGGTGCAATAATCTCAAATTACGTTTTTTTGGACTTGTCCGGTTTTTGCTATCAACCCCTCAATTGATCTTCTTCTAAAGCGAACTTCTGCAACTTTCCTGCAAGAGCTACTTTGCAGTTTCTAGTAGCAATACGACCAACTCTGTTAGCCCAGTGTTTATATCCACCATTTTAAGAAAATGTTTAAACATTTTGACTTTACTTTCATCACTAGTACCATCTCTGTAAATTTTACAAAGAGCATCACTTTCACCTATTGAGCCTGCTATTCTTAGTGGCTGTGAAATTCTATATGCCATTGATGCAGTTTTTAGTTGACCCGTTTTTTGGTTATACCCGCTAAGTTTTAGAGCTATCTCAAAAAGAGTGTCAAAATGGGCCGGATTGCAGTATTCTTCTAAAGTATTTAGCTCTGGTTTGAACTCCTTCATTGTTATCACTAAACTTGCAAGGTCCCGAATTTTTGATGCAGTGTAATGCGCGTGAATTTTTTCTCTTCTACTTCTGTGAAATTCGCTGCCAAATCTCATAATTAGGAAATCTTTTGTGGCAAATTCCTTAACTTTATCGTTCTTCATGTATATTATACTTCTGACTTTAAATACTCACTAGCACCCTTTATTTCTCCAATTAGCAACAGGAATTGAGCGTTCTTTCATGATTTGTGATTTTGATGTAGCCTACTAGGTTGGTTCTTAAGACTACCTGCCAATTTAAAAGATTTACAAAGTTTTAGGTGTACTGATATGCTGTCTCTTTTATACCAGCCATGACAATACACACACTCGCTTGTGTTTTCCGAAGTTTGTTTTACATGATGGCTTTCTTTTACTAGAATGACTTCCTTAGAATCTCCTTTAACCCCATGTTTATGTTCGTTTAAAACTATTTTGTTATAAATTCCATTGGCTTTCTTACGCAGCCTATCTGTAATTCCCCTTTTAATCTTCCCCCTAAGTCTGTTATTTTCTTCCTTAACGGCACTTAAAGCTTTACCTTCTTCTGTATCGGGGTGGTGTCTTTCTATATGTACACAATATTCTTTTACTAATTTTTGACAGTTTAGGCAGTAGTAGTTATTCTTCTTGCCCTGCCTTTTCTTCTTTTTCTTTGGTGAGGCTACTTTTTTGTCTTCAACATTCTCTAATTGCAGTATTCCATCATCAGGCTAAAATCAAACATGTATTGTTATTATCGATGACTCTCAAACTAAATGTATCGTACAGAGCTCACACTTAAATATAGGCAATATCATAATTAATCAAAGGAACTGGAAGCATAGTAATATGGCCGTCCCCTTATTATGCATATCTATGTATGTCTTACAACCTATGTGTGGCTTAATGTGCATGTTTGAAATATTCCTCAACTAATCCACATTAACTAAAAAGTATAAATTTTAGCATATACTGTAGAGCTATTACATAATTATGATTTTGAAATTAAATTAAAATAAAATAATTATTGTATAAATGTGTATTGAGGAAATAGAAAACATTTAAAATTGTGTAAATTGTAGAAAATTTTACACCTCACGATTGTATCTTATGTCCTGAGTAATATACCTGCTAATATTTAAAAGTATTCTTATTAATAAATAAGTAATAAGAGTAATGTTTAATTAAAAGCAGGCACAATAACTTTTGTTAAAGGCTTTCAAATTTTTAATTTTCCTCCCAACTTTCATGTTTATGACTACTTTATATAAACCTGGATTTTCAAAATAAACCAATACCAGTAACCACCATGTAGAATATTCCATGTAGAAACTGTACATCAATATCCAGTGGATGGATTAATATTAAATTTATAGTGTTATTACTATAATAATATATAGTATTTTTTATATTACTTATCGAATAAATATTTATTCTGACTTAAACCGCTTGAATATAAGTTAAAGACCATATAATATAAAGATTAAAGATTCTTTTAAAGGTTTCAAGATTTATTTAGATTTTACATGTTTTTCTATACAATAAAAAAATACCTCAGTTTATAACATTATGGTATCATGGTAATATTAGGTTATTTGATAGATCAGTATAATGTTTGTACATTTTTATTTCTTTATTTGATTTAATTATATTTGATCGTGTTATATATTATTTATTTAAGTATAGGATTAGTAAGTTTACATCAAGAATAACAAGTTCTTATTTCATTTCCAATATTTGAAGCATAAATACTCCTGAGATCTTGTACCACCAGGAGTTTATTTGCTTGACTCTCCACATTGAACCAGGCATGGTGATCACATTAAGCGTAATAATGTGGAAAATTGTTTAAGTGTTGTGTATATTTATTAATGTGACTGTGTTTTTGTAAGATTTGATGATGACAATATATTTGTCGAAACTAGTAATCTAGCAAACAAAATTTAAATAAGGATTGTGACGGACCAAAGTTGGTGACAAACCTTTGAATTAGTATACAATCCTGGAGCTGGAGGTAAGAACTAATTCATTTGTCTACTGTTGTGTTTCTAAGCACTCCTACTGTTGCATCCTAACTTCTTGAATCATTGAAGGCAATGATGACTTTTAGGTTTTTCGCCTCTACTCTAATGTGAAAAAATAATAAATCCCACATTTTAAATCAGTTTTGCCTTTTGTAAAATGATCCACTCTCAGGGCTTCAAATAAGCAGCAATTATAAAACGGGCTATAAATTAAAAACATGTGTGAAGTGGAAATAATATATAAATAGTCATTCATTTCTCTTTAGTAATTCAAAATTTAGAACTGTCACAAAATTATTTCTTTTACCTTTACCAACATCGTAAGACTACATTTACAGGCAGGTCTAGCAGCAAACAATTACAAGTCCTATGCTATTGACATACACCTTTGGTCAGATAATGTTTAATGCATACAGTTGTCAAATTTCATGGTGGGATTTTAATTAACAATCCTATTAGTCCACAACACTTTACACCCTTTAGCCATCCTCATTCTTTGCCTGTTGGTCAACATTTAACTGGAGTCCTGATGGCCAGATTGAAGTATGCACCCAGTGGTCTGTTGATTATTAGTGCCAGAGTAAAAGAAATATTTGCTTTTTTTAACTACCATTCCTAAAAAGTATCTACTCGTAAGTTGTTAATTGTTGCTTATTTAAAGTATTGATTGACAACAAATTTTATGTAATCTGCATTATCATGACAGTACCAGTTCAAAATGTGGTATGTGTTTGTTGTGTAAATGTATGATCTTTTCAATTATTTTTAAATAGATTATGACTTCTGAGTGTTTATACTTTTACCATTATCTAGTGTTCTAGGACAGTTTGATGTTTGTACATGAAACTTTATATGAAAAGTAAGTACATGTAATATCCAGACTATAAATTATGAGAATTTCTGAATTATGAGTATTTAAACATGTCTCCATAAATAAATCTATTATACCCGATAGTCTTCATTATCCAGCAGGCCTGGTAGAAAATCAGAAGCCGTTGACAATGTTGGCTGAGGTAAAATTGTAACCGTCTCTCCATTTTGAACCTTCTCCAAGGCTTCTTTGTATTTTTTAATTTTCCTACCTTTTCTTCTGGCAGAGCTAGAACGTCCTGCTTTTTGGTGTTGTATGCGCTGATCTTGACAGATTTCTAGCTCAGTATGCAATTACCTTACAAGTGAATTATCTGGAAGTATAAAAGTGTGTGTTTACAATTACATTAAAAATTCTATAGTGCTAAACATACTGTAACTAGTAAGCTTTCTGAGCTGTATAATTCACTACCTACTTCATTTAAGAATTGGTAAGCAAATTATTAAAAACAAAAAAAAAAAGAGAAAACAGTGCTGACAAATTTAATTTCATTATAATAAAAAATATTAAGCTTTAATTTAGTTACAAATAACCACACTAGCCATTCAGTACGGTAGTTAAAAATCTCTTATGGACTATGCATGATTCAATGAATGGCTGACTTTGTAATTATTTTGTAAGAATACGATGGTTCTACAAAAATACAAGGACTGAAAACACAACTGATACAATATCATCAGCCAATAATATTTGGCATAGAAAGCCACAGAGAAAACATCCTCAATCAAAGCAAGATAGACCCACCAATAACCAATAAATATCTGAATCTTTAATCCAAGGCATGCAAAGTAGGCTATATATTATGTGAATTAGCACTACACACAAAATCAGTTGTAGGTAAAGCATTCAGAAAACATTGTGTCAAAAATAAATATTACCTTTAGGTGTAGTAAAATCTTCCAACTGTATTTTTTTTTTGCAGGGCGTCACATAACCAAACTCATTGTTACTATCATTGTTGTCACTGTGCAAGGCATCATTATTACTTATTTCAGTAAAAAGTTGCCTTCTGCAGTTCGCTGTAATAAAGTACAAATATGTAACAAAATATGTTAAATAGGTATAAATTTACCTGTATACGTCTTTTTTCAATCCTTATTAATAATAGTAACAATACATGTTTTATTTTATTTATATTTATATTGCCACAGTCAGTAAAGTGTATAGTTTCATAAAAAAAAATAAAAAGTGAAGTTTTTTGTTTTTAAATTGATGGTCATGCTCATTTACACTAAAACCGGAGTTAAATCTCTATGAAAAATACATGATCAAAATAAGCCATTTTTAGTTTTAACAGAGTAAAAGGAACTAAGTAATAAAAAATAAAAATAAACTACTATACTTTCCATAAGAATCTTTAAGAAAACATTTTTTTATCGGACACTTACATTTAAGAGATTTAGGGATTAATTAAGCAAATGAGAAACCTACCACAAGTGTTTTAAAAGTCAAAATTATTTGTTTACCAGTAGGACTACAGATGTTGTCCTTCATTGTGTTTTCTTTCATTTTATCATCATCAGTTCCAAATAAATCACAAATGATGTCACTCAATGTAAAATCTTCCATCTTATCATCGGTTCCAATTATGTCGCAAATGTTTTCGCTCATTGTGGAATCTTCCATTTTATCACCTGTTATGATTAAATTACAAACATTGCCACTCTTTGTGTAATCAGCATTTTCAGCAGCTTCAAGATTATGAATAATGTGCTATTCATGTTTGTTCTCAGTAGTTGTAGGTTCATGACTAGGTTGCTCCTAGGTACAAACAAGTTATATCTGTATTAAATTTCAACATTAATAAAAATACGTACTACTTTTTGTAATAAAATATTCATTTATTCTAGAACCAAGTTATTGGCAAGAAAGTATTTGTCTATTCTCTATACAAAATATTATTTATTTGGTGGATCAGTTACCCGAAAAATATTGAATTATGCCTAACCCACAAGAAAAATACTCTTAAGTTTTAAGGTGAAATGGCTAGCCGTCATATAGACATAATATCTATAAAAATAACTTAGTGAAATAAAATTCTATTGCAAGTAGGAGCAATCACTAACTAATTTTAATGAAAATAATGCTGGAATTGTAATACTTGATTGACAAATCAATAGCTTTGAAATATGTTTTAATGGAATTTTCGTGTGCTGAATGAATACAATAATTAATTGTGACTAATTTATCACAGGAAATTTATTTACTGTGTAAACGCCAAACTTCTATAACCTCGGTAGGTTCATTTTATACATTAGAAGGTGATAATATATTAAAAACATTTTGTAATCGTAAATAAATCAAAATATTTCTTAAAAGAAATTGTATAAAACTACAAGTGACTCAACCTATTTAAACTGGTTAAAGTATGTTAACCATGAGCATGTGCAGTTTCATCTACATATTACGTTATTTTAGAGATTTGTTTGTAAATTTGAGAATGTTATGTACTGATTTAATACCTTTTTAGCAAATTAACAAATTGTAGAATTATGGTTATACGTCACAACAAGGAGAATTTAAGTTACTTAAGGCTAGGTTTTGTATATAAATCTTTAAAAATAAATTGTATTTACTGTTTTAATACATTTTAAACAAATTATAAAATTTCAGAATTATGGTTGTACACCACAAAAAAGAGAGTTTCGGCCTAAGTAAGTTAAGGCTAGTTTTTGCATATAAATTTTATTTACTGTTTTAATACATTTTTAACAAATTAGCAAATTGTACAATTATGGTTATACGTAACAAAAAGGAGAGTTTAAGTTATTTAAGGCTAGGTTTTGTATATGAATGTTACAAAAATAAATTTAATTTACTGTTTAAATACATTTTAACAAATTAGCAAATTGTAGAATTATGGTTATACATCACAACAAGGAGAATTTAAGTTACTTAAGGCTAGGTTTTGTATATAAATCTTTAAAAAATAAATTGTATTTACTGTTTTAATACATTTTAAACAAATTATAAAATTGTAGAATTATGGTTGTACACCACAAAAAAGAGAGTTTCGGCCTAAGTAAGTTAAGGCTAGTTTTTGCATATAAATTGTATTTACTGTTTTAATACATTTTTAACAAATTAGCAAATTGTAGAATTATGGTTATACGTCACAAAAATGAGAGTTTAAGTTATTTAAGGCTAGGTTTTGTATATGAATGTTAAAAAAAAATTTAATTTACTGTTTTAATTAATTTTAACAAATTAGCAAATTGTAGAATTATGGTTATACGTCACAAAAATGAGAGTTTAAGTTATTTAAGGCTAGGTTTTGTATATGAATGTTACAAAAATAAATTTAATTTACTGTTTTAATACATTTTAACAAATTAGCAAATTGTAGAATTATGGTTATACGTCACAAAAATGAGAGTTTAAGTTATTTAAGGCTAGGTTTTGTATATGAATGTTAAAAAAAAAATTTAATTTACTGTTTTAATAAATTTTAACAAATTAGCAAATTGTAGAATTATGATTATACGTCACAAAAATGAGAGTTTAAGTTATTTAAGGCTAGGTTTTGTATATGAATGTTACAAAAATAAATTTAATTTACTGTTTTAATACATTTTTAACAAATAAGCAAATTGTAGAATTACGGTTATATGCCACGAAAAAGAGAGTTTAGGCAAAAGTTACTTATGGCTAGGTTTTGTATACAAATGTTAGTAAAAATACATTTAATTATTTACTGTTTTAATACATTTTTAACAAATTAGCAAATTGTAGAATTATGGTTATACGCCACAAGGAGGAGAGCTTAAGTTACTTATGGCTATGTTTTGAATAAATATACTGTACATATTAATAAAAATACATTAAATTATTTACTGTTTTAATAAATGTTTAACAAATTAGCAAATTGTAGAATTATGGTTATTTGTCACAAAGAGGAGAGCGTAAGTTATTTATTACTAGGTTTAGTACATAAAGTTTAATAAAAATCTATTGTATTTACTGTTTTAATCAATTTTTAACAAATTAGCAAATTGTAGAATTATGGTTATACGCCTCAAGGAGGAGAGCTTAAGTTACTTATGGCTAGGTTTTGTATATACTGTACATATTAATAAATATACATTTGATTATATACTGTTTTAATACATTTTTAACAAATTAGCAAATTGTAGAATTATGGTTATACACCACAAGGAGGAGAGCTTAAGTTACTTATGGCTAGGTTTTGTATATAGGCCTACTGTACATATTAATAAAAATAAATTTAATTATTTACTGTTTTAATACATTTTTAACAAATTATCAAATTGTAGAATTATGGTTATACGCCACAAGGAGGAGAGCTTAAGGTTCTTATGGCTAGGTTTTGAATATACTGTACATATTAATAAAAATACATTTAATTATTTACTGTTTTAATAAATGTTTAACAAATTAGCAAATTGTAGAATTATGGTTATACGTCACAAAGAGGAGAGCGTAAGTTATTTATTACTAGGTTTTGTACATAAATTTTAATAAAAATATATTGTATTTACTGTTTTAATACATTTTTAACATATTAGCAAATTGTAGAATTATGGTTATACGCCACAAGGAGGAGAGCTTAAGTTACTTATGGCTAGGTTTTGTATGTACTGTACATATTAATAAAAATACATTTAATTATTTACTGTTTTAAACAATTTTTAACAAATTAGCAAATTGTAGAATTATGGTTATACGTCACAAAGAGGAGAGCGTAAGTTATTTATTACTAGATTTTGCACATAAATTTTAATAAAAATCTATTGTATTTACTGTTTTAATCATTTTTTAACAAATTAGCAAATTGTAGAATTATGGTTATACGTCACAAAAATGAGAGTTTAAGTTATTTAAGGCTAGGTTTTGTATATGAATGTTAAAAAATAAATTTAATTTTCTGTTTTAATAAATTTTAACAAATTAGCAAATTGTAGAATTATGGGTATACGTCACAAAAATGAGGGTTTAAGTTATTTAAGGCTAGGTTTTGTATATGAATGTTACAAAAATAAATTTAATTTACTGTTTTAATACATTTTAACAAATTAGCAAATTGTACAATTGAGGAGCTGGGTGGAATAAGGGCACTTTTACAAAACAGTAGTTTTGAGAAAAATGAGTTTGAATGTTTTACTTTACTTAAAAACATAGTTTTTACTATCTTGTGCTATTAAAACCCCCTAATAAACCTTGGTTAACTATTCTAATATCATTATATGTAAGTTTTACCTTTTTTCTTGAATACTTATATTAATAAAAATAAAAATCCAAAGAAGTAAAAGTTCCCTTTTTGCCTTGAACGGGGTTATAAATAATAAAACACTTACAAAAGTACAGTAAACACTTTTATTTAAGTCAAATTCTTTCTAAAACATCGTATAATATAAAAAATGGTAAAAAAACTTTAAAATATTAAAGTTTATTAAAGAGAAAAGCTAAATCATTAAGCTGGGACTAACCCTTCAAAACGAAATTTGAATGAAATCTACATTACATTTCTTTCAAACCAAGCTTTACCAGTTGCGTCTAAAAATGGCATTAAATCGTCTATGTCTTTCATTTTTTTGTCATTTACTACTACATCACTACATTGTCCATCCATATCAGTACAAAAGAGCTCAGCGGATTTTTCAAGGATACGAAAAGGTATCGAAGCTCCCAACGCATACGAAAGACCACGGTAACTAGTAGTTCTAGTTACCGTGCGAAAGACGAGCAATCACATTACCGTTTAAGTACGTTAATACACAGTATTGCTGAATCTTCCATTCTGCCCTTTTTGTAGTCGGTTTTTTGAACATGAAAGGCTCCAACATTTTGCTCCAGTTTTTTAAAATATCTCTTGCATGTATTACTTCGAATGCACATGGGTGTTCGCGACACTCTTCGAGTATTTTTACATATTCTTCACCTGTTTGTATTATTTCCTTTTTCTTCATTTTTAATGAATACACTCCAAAGTTTCTGTCACATACACAGTACGAGTGTCCTCGTACCGGGTATATG
The DNA here is from genome assembly GCA_018207615.1 of Philaenus spumarius. Taxonomy (NCBI): domain Eukaryota; kingdom Metazoa; phylum Arthropoda; class Insecta; order Hemiptera; family Aphrophoridae; genus Philaenus; species Philaenus spumarius. The sequence goes on along the minus strand of JAGFPH010027407.1, from coordinate 280 downwards.
TGTTCTATAGTAACACCTAACATATTTGACAACCAAGCCAAAAAATTTGTAACCTTAACACTTTTATTTTGGGCTCCCGTAGCATCAGAGAATAGAATGATTTTTTTTGACAGATTTATCTTTTTACTGATGTAATCATACAACATTAAGCAAACACTGTCACAGTTTTTGTCACCCTCGTTCTCTAAGTACCAGTAAAAAGCACTTGAGTTGTCATTATGGGTATGAATATTAAAGATATAAAACCATTAATGATTGATAATTACTTTAAATACATTCC
>JAGFPH010027406.1:0-10038 GCA_018207615.1 Philaenus spumarius | reverse complement strand
GGGGGGGGCAGAGGGGGCACGTGCCCCCGGCGGCAAATTTTGGGGGCGGCAAATCTTGACGAAAGCAAATTTTCTCAAAAATTTCACGGAGAATCTGTCGTCAGCGTCGGTCGCCTCAGCGCCCTTCCCACTATACGCGATGTATAACGTAATCCAATTTACTAAGAGTTTATTGAAAGGGCGGCAGCCATCTGAAGACTTAAGTATTTAGATGGTGTCATTTTGGCTCCTATCTTATATATGATATATGTATACTATTATAATAATTACATCGCCGCCGCCACCGCCGCCGTCTTGACTATACTATACGTGATGTAAAATGTATAACATAGACTACTTAATTGTGAGTATGAGTATACTATACTGAAAGGGCGGCAGCCATCTGAAGACTTAAGTTTTTAAATGGTGTCATTCCGGCTAGGGGCACCACTAACTAGTAGGAAAGCTACACTATAGTCCGATTAAAAAACATCAATAAACATTAAAATAACTTCAAACCTGGCGGAGCGGTGGGGTACTATCAATATAAAGGCGGTTAGAAGAGTCTATAAATAACCAAGGTCCAAGGAAACGGTGCTGTGGGGTGGCAGGAGAGGGGGTGAGGCATGCAGATTAGTCATCACGCTGCAACACTTGTTTTATATAAATGTGGAAAATGTTTGACCTAGACTCTCCTTACACCCCTCCTTCCCCTCCATTAGGTAGATTGTGCCTACGTGATCCCTGCAGATATCATCATAAATCACTAAATCAGTTTTAGATGGACATTGGACAATCACTGTCATTATTATTGACACGTCCACTTCTTGCTCCCTTAAGCGGACCTTACACGATCAGTAATACTGTCATTATTTTATAAAAATGACATTAATACTGACCGTGTAAGGGGGACAAAACTGGAATGATGCCTAGTAATGACGAGAATCCGGATTTTCTGATTTTAAGTCGTCATTACTGGCTTGTTGTGGGAGTAATGTCATTAATAATGATCGTGTAGGGTACGCCATCATTATTAATGACATTACTCAGTTCATTGTTAAACATAGTCCCGTCAACATACGTACACAAAACGTACGAATACTGAAGAAAAGTAATGTCATTAGAAATGATCGTGTAAGGTTAAAAAGTAATGAAGGAGTAATGATGTAATACTTTTGATGGTAATGACATTACAGGTAATGACAGTATTACTGATCGTGTAAGGTCCCCTTTACACTTGTGTTTAGTTAATTGCTGTTTATTTTTAATTACTATATATTACTCATTATTTTGGTCTTGTGTTTGTTACATTGTTGATATTTATTATTATTTACTGTACATATTAAACCTAACTTCATGAATTGTTAATCTGGTGACTAAGTGTTTCAAATTTTGTTGCATTTACTTCTTTTTAATTGTAAACATGGATGGTCGTAAACGGCTTAGTGGAGCACAGTACAAAAAAATTTCAGAAGAAAAGAGAAAAAAAGAAAATGTTGTACTGTCTCAGACAGCGAAGATCGACTCGTTTTATAAGAAGACTATCAAACCTGGTACGTATATGTTCAACTCTTAAATTTAGTTGTAAATGTTGTATAATTATTAAATACTGTTGACTCATTGTATTGTAACTGAACACTTTAAAGTAGTGTTAGTATATAGTAATGTTGATGTATCCCTTTTTTACCGTCTATATGTGTGTTTCGTGCAACAAATTTATTAAAAAATTGTTTTAGGTAGAACTAAAAAACTTAGAAAATAGAATACAGTATTATTTTATTAGAAAATATGTTCTTGTAAAATATGAAGTTTCTGTCCTGTCTTGACCAGCTTATTTATTATGGCCATTGGACCCTTTAACTACGTTCTAAGAGTTTTCCTTAATGCTTTATAATATAATGCCAATAAGACCATTTTTATTTTTCAAAGTTATAAAGCTGTTGGACTTAAAACAGCTGAGATTTTAAAATTCAAAGTTGTCAAAGCAATAAGCATGGTAAAATATCGAAACACCTACTTTTGTACAGCCTTTTAGGCGTCAACCGTTTGCAGGTTGATTTCTTTGAATATAGAATATAGTATTATTTTCTTTAAGGTGCCGAGCATTCGCCGCGCGTCTTTGGTTCGTTGAAATTGTTGATTTCGACTAACCTCCGTTGATCCATAGGAAACCCACGAACATGCAGTATTCATTTTGCCGTATAGTTGTAAACATTTTCACACTTAAAATGTTTATACAGTTACATTTAGAACTAAATTATGAAATAATAAATGTTTACTACTTTTAATGTAGGCCTAAAGTTGGATTTTTCCCGTTACCGGAAATGTTTGCTTCCTGTTCTAATAACTTTAAAAATAACATAATATATGGATTATTGGAGCATTTTCTATAAAAAGCTATTGAATAATTTTGAATTGGGATGTAATTACTATACTTGACAAATTTTTGAAAAAAATGCTTGCAATACTCAAAAATCCGGGTGAATTAACAAGTATAGTTCTGGTTCTGCTATTGAGTGCTATTTCCAGGGTTATCTAATCTAGTATTGACAATTAATTGAGATTTACATAAAATATAGCGTTATTGTAAGAAACTGCCTTTTTAACCCAAACTATTTTTCCAGACAATGAAAATAATCAAGCAAACGAAGCAAACTCTAGAATAGAAGAAGAAAACTGTATTGATATCTCTGGTCCTGAACTCCCTGAGGTTGAAATGGAACCGTCAACAAACCAGGAGCTTGAAATCTGTAAGTTTTGTCTCATTTTACACTATTTTTTATTAAATGTAACTAACATTGTAGACAAAGTCTACTACATAACCACATTATAATTTGTGGTTAAATTTAAATTTTGTTTTAACCCTCCAACTGGCAACGTTATTTTGGAATTTTTGTCGTTTGCAAGCATATTTTCAAAAATTCGTAAAAATAGTAATTATTGTATCCCAATCAAAAAGTGTTCTTTAGATTTTTTTATAGATAAACGTCCAAAGAATTCATATATGTAACTAGAAAATTCATTGATATAAAATTGAAAGTTATTAGCTCAGGAAACAAAATTTTCCAATTAAAAGAAAGAAAATCAAACTTTACGCCTACATAAAAACCAGTAAGAAATTTTTCTAGTTTTTCATATTTAATATACAATAGTTTTGTAAATTAGTTGTAAATTGAAGTGTATACAATTTCAATTTTTTTCAAAACATTGTCCTACTACAAGACCACTAACAAAGGCAAACATATTTTGAAAATGGAATTACGAATATAATAATATACTTCATTCAAAAATGGAATTTATTTATATCAAATTATAGAGAAGAAATCATAGAATGGAACTGTATATTTGAAATTTTTTTAATAACCTTATTTTTATAAAAATATTCCACTTTGTTTCACTAAATTACCAGAAAACCAACAAATATCGTACAAACTCCTGCGCATGAAACACATATGGGAAATTCAAATTTAGTCTTATTCTATTGGAGAGACGTCTGCATGGTCAGACGCGGGCTGATATTCATTAGCATAGGTATGCTGATCATAATTATTTCGAATGAATACAAATACTGAATAAACTATTTTACAGAATTCAGTTAAATTTATATTTACATTTTACTAAAGGATTTTTTGAAAACTTCGTTTTAAATTTTAAGGGTTGAACAGATTTAATTTATTAATAACTATTTGTATTTGGTGTGGACAACAACAAAAAATACATTTAGAACTAACGCTCTGTTCATCACTTTTTGGTGAATGGTGAAGCTAAAACAACTAAAGCTTATTAATTAATCTAAATGACCTACACTCTTATCGTTTTTCAGGTGGTAATTAAAAGCCTTTCTGTGTCACAATCACCACCACTGTCGCCACTGATTCAGCGGTCAACGACAACGTTTACAAAGATGGCGAAGATGAAGATGATGCATCACTTCCAGTTCCCCAAACATCAGAGTCCTCATCCACCAGCTCTCATCGAGGATCCGGAATAACCTGTGAGTTTGATTTTGACTTTAATGACCCTGGGTCTTGGCCAAAAACACTTTCTGACTCTCAAAGATGCTACATTACAAAGATGAAAGCAGAGACCCAATGTGAACCTGACATTTCAAATAGTTTCAGAGAAGGACGAAACTTGACCAAACTCTGGTTTACCAAGAAGTTAGAGAGTGGAACCGTTGTTAAAAGATCTTGGTTAGGATACAGTAAAAGTCGTAATTCCTTATATTGTATACCTTGCAAACTATTTTCTCATTTAACAAAAGACTCAGCAGCAAATCTCTCCTCATTGTGTAAAGATAAAGGGTTTGTTAAATGGAAAAAATTGAATGAAAAATTACCTGACCATGAACGCTCACCAGTCCATACCTTTGCCTTTTGCAAATGGAAGGCTTTGGAGGCCCTCTACAAATAGGTGGCATTGATAAAAATGTACAAGACTTAATGAAAAAGGAAGAGTCTCATTGGAGAGCAGTGTTGCACTGTATTATTGATGCAGTGTTGTTCCTTGCTAAGCAAGGTAATGCTTTCCGAGGGACAAAAGAAGTGAAAGATTTTGGTGACCCAGATAGTGGATCATTTCTTAACACCATTGACCTAATTTCGCGATATAACATCCCTCTTAGTCAGCACATTGAGCGACATAAAAAAGGACAGGTTTCATATTTTTCTCACCACATACAAGACAAGTTCCTCAACATCATTGCTACAAAAATTAGAGAGGACATTATTAAAGATATTGTAGACGCCAAATACTTTTCTTTGATATTAGACTGTACTCCTGACATCAGTCACAATGAACATATGACTGAAATAGTTCGCTACGTTAAAAAGGATAGCCCAGACATTGTGGAGAGTTTTCTAGATTTTTTTAAAGTAAGTAACAAATCCGGCGAAGGGCTTACCCAAGAGATACTGCAGAAGCTAGAAAGCGATGGATTGGATGTGAAAAACTGCAGGGGCCAGTCATATGACAATGGGGCGAATATGGCTGGTAAATACAAAGGGGTGCAGGCAAGAATTTTAGAGCTCAATGAACTGGCATATTTCGTGCCCTGTACTGCCCATTCATTAAATTTGGTAGGAGTACATGCAGCGGACACTTCAGTTGAAGCTCAAAGCCTTTTTGGCACACTTCATAGCCTGTACAATTTCTTTGTCGCTTCATCCTCACGGTGGGAAATACTAAAAGAAAATGTTCCAACAACACTGAAATCCCAGAGTAAAACAAGGTGGTCTGCAAGAATTGAAGCAGTGGAAGCAGTGTACAAATATTTCGACAAAATTATACAGGCATTGGAAACAATTCACAACCACCCATTGTCAACATCGGAGTCAAAAACTGAATCCAAATCTTTAATGAAAAGCATGAAAACTTTTGAGTTCATCACTCTTTGTTGTTTCTGGTACTCTTACCTGAAGAAAATTGACAATGTCAATAAGTATCTGCAAAGAGACGACTTGACAGTAGATAAGGCTTGCAGGAATATCCAAGGACTGTTGAACTTCCTTAAAGTTTCAAGGGACTCCTCGCCTTTAGAAGCCCTTTCTGAAGCCAAACTTATAGCAGAACAAAGTGGTGTATCAACGACTTTTATGGAAAAAAGGAAAAGAAAAAAGAAAGTAATGAGCGGTGAGCTTTGTGAAGACGATGATTTTGGCCGAGCACCCAAAGAGCGTTTTGTTGTTGCCATGCTTCAAATAGTTGACAAACTGGTGATGGAGTTAAGTTCCAGGTTCAAAGCTCTAGAAAATGTAAATGACAAGTTTGGTTTTTTGAGTGGCGTCAACATTCATGAAATGAGCCTAAATGAGTTGAAAGTAAAGGCAGGTGACCTGGCAGACACGTACAGGGAAGACATAAACAAAGATGATATCATATTTGAAGTTGAAAGTTTTAAGAGCCACGCCTTGACAGTTGACGAAAACTTGAAAAAAGCTAGTGCGTCAAAAATGCTGAGTGTGATTTTGACAAACAAACTCGAAGAGGTGTACCCAAATATTACCACAGGACTCAGACTATTCCTAACCCTCCCGGTGTCGGTAGCAACAGGTGAAAGAAGTTTCAGCAAATTGAAAATTGTTAAAAACTATTTAAGAAGTTCAATGACCCAACAGAGACTTTTAAACCTTAGTATCATTTCAATAGAACACAAACGTGCTTCTCAGATTAATTATGATGAAGTAATACAAGTCTTTGCCTCAAAAAAAAGTCGAAAAGTAAATGTAAATATGTAAATGTTATAATCTACTAATAAATCAGTATTGAAACATTTTGATGTTTATTTTAACTTGCCTAGTATCCTCTACCATCCACTATTAAAAATGAACTTCAAAATCCTATAAAGTACTATTTTTAACATATTATGTGATGTATAATAATAGTTGAGTGGGTAGCGTCAGGGGGGGGGCGGCAATTTCTAGCTTGCCCCCCCTCAGAAAAGCCCTAGATCCGGCTCTGGGTTAGGCCTAGACGGATGAATAAAAATTTTATGTTTATTGAATGTATTTACAATGAATGGACATTTAACTGTGTTTACCATATTAGCTTTTATGTTATAATTAATTTTATACCTTTATTAAACATTAAACGTATGGAAACAGTAAAATATATTTGTATTAAAATCAAAATAATAATAAACAGCAATTGAAAGGTTAAAATTTAACTTTAAACATTAGTTTCGCCTTGTAAAATAAATATTCAATAATAATAATGATTATCAAATACTGTTAAATACAGGCTAGAATAGAAGAAGAAAGATGTTTACATCCCTTCAATAGTAAAATGTTTGATTCAAACCGGGGTTCTTCAAACAACATCAGGCGTGACTGGTTACGACTGAAGCAAACAAAACGTTTGACTGTGCCAGTGTGATCACGTTTCCTCTACTACCTTGCTAATTCCGTTCCCCTGGTTTGCTTCAAACAGCCTGAGTCAGTTTGAAACCGACTCAGGCTGTTTTGTTCGATGCAGTGTGGTTCCAGCCTAAGGCTGGAACCACACTGCGCCAAACAATTTGTTTGAAGCAAACCGAAACAAAATGATTCAGTTTGACTGAAACATTCCCAATCCACATTGAAACAAACAGTTCACTCAAAGTTCCCAGGCATTTGCTTGTAGATACGGCTTTCCCTTTTTTAAAGTGTTAAAAGTATCGTGTTAACCACTGTATATTACCGTTATGTCCGATGATGGGGAAATAGATGATTTCGTCCCAATTTTGTGGCAATGTTTATTGCAAAATTCTAAAATTCCTCGACAGTTTTGGGTGCATCCCTACAACGAAAGAAGAAGTTCTAATGATACAATTAAATCATTGTTATTTGAACCAGTAATTTTTGTTGTAATTTACACCAGTAGGCCTACATATAAATAGATAGTGCATCTAATAGAGTACGTGTTCAAAGTTGAATAGTTTTTACGTTTTTAATTACCAACATATTTTGTAAATTATTTAAATGAAATCGTAAAAATTTACTATGGCTTTCTAACATTACGGCCTATAAAGTAATTATTTTAAGTCTAGGCCTAACCTAAAATTATTGTATATATTGTTGCCGTTAAGATAGGTAAAATAAATTAAACATACACACAATAATTTTAGGTTAGGCCAGAGCCGGATCTAGGGGGGGGCAGAGGGGGCACGTGCCCCCGGCGGCAAATTTTGGGGGCGGCAAATCTTGACGAAAGCAAATTTTCTCAAAAATTTCACGGAGAATCTGTCGTCAGCGTCGGTCGCCTCAGCGCCCTTCCCACTATACGCGATGTATAACGTAATCCAATTTACTAAGAGTTTATTGAAAGGGCGGCAGCCATCTGAAGACTTAAGTATTTAGATGGTGTCATTTTGGCTCCTATCTTATATATGATATATGTATACTATTATAATAATTACATCGCCGCCGCCACCGCCGCCGTCTTGACTATACTATACGTGATGTAAAATGTATAACATAGACTACTTAATTGTGAGTATGAGTATACTATACTGAAAGGGCGGCAGCCATCTGAAGACTTAAGTTTTTAAATGGTGTCATTCCGGCTAGGGGCACCACTAACTAGTAGGAAAGCTACACTATAGTCCGATTAAAAAACATCAATAAACATTAAAATAACTTCAAACCTGGCGGAGCGGTGGGGTACTATCAATATAAAGGCGGTTAGAAGAGTCTATAAATAACCAAGGTCCAAGGAAACGGTGCTGTGGGGTGGCAGGAGAGGGGGTGAGGCATGCAGATTAGTCATCACGCTGCAACACTTGTTTTATATAAATGTGGAAAATGTTTGACCTAGACTCTCCTTACACCCCTCCTTCCCCTCCATTAGGTAGATTGTGCCTACGTGATCCCTGCAGATATCATCATAAATCACTAAATCAGTTTTAGATGGACATTGGACAATCACTGTCATTATTATTGACACGTCCACTTCTTGCTCCCTTAAGCGGACCTTACACGATCAGTAATACTGTCATTATTTTATAAAAATGACATTAATACTGACCGTGTAAGGGGGACAAAACTGGAATGATGCCTAGTAATGACGAGAATCCGGATTTTCTGATTTTAAGTCGTCATTACTGGCTTGTTGTGGGAGTAATGTCATTAATAATGATCGTGTAGGGTACGCCATCATTATTAATGACATTACTCAGTTCATTGTTAAACATAGTCCCGTCAACATACGTACACAAAACGTACGAATACTGAAGAAAAGTAATGTCATTAGAAATGATCGTGTAAGGTTAAAAAGTAATGAAGGAGTAATGATGTAATACTTTTGATGGTAATGACATTACAGGTAATGACAGTATTACTGATCGTGTAAGGTCCCCTTTACACTTGTGTTTAGTTAATTGCTGTTTATTTTTAATTACTATATATTACTCATTATTTTGGTCTTGTGTTTGTTACATTGTTGATATTTATTATTATTTACTGTACATATTAAACCTAACTTCATGAATTGTTAATCTGGTGACTAAGTGTTTCAAATTTTGTTGCATTTACTTCTTTTTAATTGTAAACATGGATGGTCGTAAACGGCTTAGTGGAGCACAGTACAAAAAAATTTCAGAAGAAAAGAGAAAAAAAGAAAATGTTGTACTGTCTCAGACAGCGAAGATCGACTCGTTTTATAAGAAGACTATCAAACCTGGTACGTATATGTTCAACTCTTAAATTTAGTTGTAAATGTTGTATAATTATTAAATACTGTTGACTCATTGTATTGTAACTGAACACTTTAAAGTAGTGTTAGTATATAGTAATGTTGATGTATCCCTTTTTTACCGTCTATATGTGTGTTTCGTGCAACAAATTTATTAAAAAATTGTTTTAGGTAGAACTAAAAAACTTAGAAAATAGAATACAGTATTATTTTATTAGAAAATATGTTCTTGTAAAATATGAAGTTTCTGTCCTGTCTTGACCAGCTTATTTATTATGGCCATTGGACCCTTTAACTACGTTCTAAGAGTTTTCCTTAATGCTTTATAATATAATGCCAATAAGACCATTTTTATTTTTCAAAGTTATAAAGCTGTTGGACTTAAAACAGCTGAGATTTTAAAATTCAAAGTTGTCAAAGCAATAAGCATGGTAAAATATCGAAACACCTACTTTTGTACAGCCTTTTAGGCGTCAACCGTTTGCAGGTTGATTTCTTTGAATATAGAATATAGTATTATTTTCTTTAAGGTGCCGAGCATTCGCCGCGCGTCTTTGGTTCGTTGAAATTGTTGATTTCGACTAACCTCCGTTGATCCATAGGAAACCCACGAACATGCAGTATTCATTTTGCCGTATAGTTGTAAACATTTTCACACTTAAAATGTTTATACAGTTACATTTAGAACTAAATTATGAAATAATAAATGTTTACTACTTTTAATGTAGGCCTAAAGTTGGATTTTTCCCGTTACCGGAAATGTTTGCTTCCTGTTCTAATAACTTTAAAAATAACATAATATATGGATTATTGGAGCATTTTCTATAAAAAGCTATTGAATAATTTTGAATTGGGATGTAATTACTATACTTGACAAATTTTTGAAAAAAA
>JAGFPH010027403.1:0-10039 GCA_018207615.1 Philaenus spumarius | reverse complement strand
AGTACCCTTCTATCTCTTATAGATTTCCAGTTATATAAATTCAAAAATTTGTAAATTGTATGATATATCTATCTATCTATATTATTAAAAGATTTTTATCGAAAACCTATTTCCAATCGCCCAGCCTCTTATAATGGACCGATTTTGATGATATTTTTTTAATGTGTTTCTTTTTACCTCTAGATATGTCATCAAGCATTAAAATATTTTTAGCATTCAGGGCCATAAAAATTCCAATTTTATTACATTTTTTCGGTTTTTTGTATTTATTTTAAAAACTATAAAAGGTACGAGTTTGGTTGATAGGTCAATCGAAAGAGCTAAAAATTTCAAACATTTACTCCGCTAACATTTCTAACTTTTAGGTTTGGTTTTTGTAACTGTTGGACGTAAAAACAAAACAAACTGTACCAAACATTGTACAGAAAAGTGTGTGCGTAGTAAATAATTATTAAATATGTTCAGTGTTGGTACAGCAATCAGCTGTTTGCTCAAATATTTCCATTAACAGCTGATTTCAAAATTTGAATTTTTAGGTTGAGTTTTGTTTACGTATAGACCTGTTGATTTTTAATATTTATTATAAATGATGGTATAAAATAAAAGACATTTATTATTATTTATCATCTTACCTTTGAGATTATTATTAATCCTACACCTTTATTGTAAGAAAACGTGATAGAAGGATCTAACGGGGTTGGCGTGCGGACACGCAGAGGTCTCCACTAGTTGATCGTATAATCAACATTTTAAATTAATTGCCACGTATAATTATTTGCAGCTGTATTTTAGGGACTGAAGAGTGCATAATGTGACCTTTTATAATTGTATTTCACTTCTGATAATTTTCTTGAAGTGTTTCATCCCAAACTAGGATGTATGTAGAGTACTTATGAGAAATGTATACGTTTAATTTTCTATTTCAAAGTTTAAGAGTTTTATGTTTTGTATTATTTTATATTTTGCACAGAGCAGGCATCATAGTAATTCCGCACTAAATTAAAATATAATCGCATATATTATTTCTCAAGACTATTTTTTTGTCGGTACGCCATAACTTCCTTAATACATCATCAAATTACATGAATGAGGCATCATTTTAAAGCTTTCCTTAACCACTACACGGGAAAAATAGACAAACAGCTTAAAATTCATGTTTTAATAACAAAAATTGATTTAAAAAACTTTTATATTATACTCTGTATGTTCCTAATGAAAGGCGCCATCTACTAACCATCTGTTTAACTAGCATGACAGCTGTTAGTTAGATTGTTTACACTGTAAGATTGTATAGGGAAACTGTTATTTTATAAACCAATGTAAATAAATAAACTTAATTAACTGAATTAAATCAACGTGTTAAATCAGGTAAATGTAGGCCTACTCCGAACTTGCGAAATATTCGCACGGGTCAGCTAGTATATATTATTATGGACTGTAAATTTTAGTTCTGTAAGTTTTTTATTTCTTTTTTCTAGTCAGCGCTTACTGGATTCAGATGAGTAGATAATCCACGTAAGTTATTAAATCAAATCGCATGTAAAAAATATGAAAAAATAAATGTAAACATGGTTTTTATTCTAGGTTTTTTATTCGAACAGCTGTAACATTTTCAAAATCCATTTTTAGTGTGGGTCTACGATTTTCATATTTGTACCTTATGGGTCTGCTGTAGTGGCGGCCATCTTGGATTTGTATCCCATAAGAGCAATGTTAAATTTCAAACCATTTATTTCGTTTATTTTTTATCATAAAATTGTTTGCAAGGTCTCATTTTAAGCACAGTCACAATACGCATCCGTTTTGCAATTTACATTTTTTTTAAATACTTTTGATTTGTTATGTAATTGACATTTTGTAAGTACAAAGTTTGAATTTTTTTCCTAACACAATACAAAATTAATAATGAAAAATAATTTGCAAGCCGGATCCGAAATTTTATAAAGCATATTCAGTTTTTTTTTTTTCAACGGTCAATTACAAAAGATAGACTTATAAAATGGTTTGAAATGAGGCAATGTCAAAGCGTTCAGCTGCAAGAAATTGCACTGTTTAGATAGGTATACAGTGAGAAGCGGTTGCGTTTCCGGTTGCTTTCTCGTTAACTGGAGCAGAACCTTAAGTAGTATTATTCGCTCACGTTGGTTCTATGTCAGTCAATCAGGACAAACTCGCTTATATAAATAGATAGGGCTTGCTTGCGTGTTTTGTGCGTACGGGTGTGCCAATCATGTTTTTATTTCAAACAATCTTCACTACCACACGAAACAACAAGCGTCAATCTTCGTTTTATACACGCGTTCAATCAATAATTTATAAAACGTTGTCCGATGTAATCACAACTAGAGCCTCGCATGTCCTAAGCCAAGACAACGGGGCTATAAATCACTTACCGCGACAGCTCATAAATTATACATTTTACAACAGATGTTTTTCCTTATTTACAATAAATCGATTACTTCATTTGCAGCGTCTGTCGACCTACTTACTTAACGGAAAATAGGTGACTTAAAACTGCCCATTTCTTTATTAGATTTTTCAACCCCATTACGGTTAGTAGGCAACCCCCCCCCCACATATAGTCTATCCTATGTTCTTACAAATTACGAAAAATCTACCCCCAATATCTACGTTTTAAAAATTGTAAATCTATATAAAATCCAAATACCAATCACTCAATGACTCATCACGAAATTTCAAAAACTACCGAACGGATTGCAATGAAATTTGGTATGTAATTTCCTCTAGGACCGTAGGTAGAAAGGTTTTAAAAAAATTCGAAATTTTAGGGAGGTTTGGGGGCTCTAAAGTTACTAAAAAAACCCACCGAACGGATTGGAATGAAATTTGGTATGTAGCTTCCTCTAGGACCCTAGATGTCGCTTGACAGAGTTCGTTAACAAAAAAAATCCAACAACCTTAAGTCTTTCAATAAAAAGCAACTCTTTTTTGAGATTTTTGGTACTAAAACGGACTTTTTTTAGGGGTTCTCTAAAAATATAAATATAGGATATTATTTTGCACGTTTTGTTTTTTTACAAGACCTTATATAGCTCGCTTGGTTCCCCCAAAATCGGTTAAAAAGTAAAATACCAAGTGCTCGGTTCAAATCCACGTGCGGGCGAAGCGAATGAGTTCATAACCCGAGGCCTCAAGAGGAGCCAGCGAGCCGAAACTGGATTCTTAGGTGCAAACATATTCTACTAGTGGACGAATTTCGAAAATAGTTGGTTGAAACTGAAAAATGTATAAATTCAATTGTGGAAATTCGTTCAACTCACGCAAGCGGTTCACCGTGATCGAATTACTTAAAAACTAATATATTTTAAATCGTATTTACAAATATATGTGGAAAACAACGCAACATTTCCAAATTTGCAACGGAGGAAAGGTGATTGGAATGTAAATTACCTTTAATTACATCGAGGTTATAAGGGAGACAAAAGTTCGAGAGCTGAATGGAAATAATTAAAGGAGGGCTAAGGTGCCGCGAGTCACGCAAACAGGGGTCGATGATGGATGATCCCGTGAGCACATACATATAATAATTCTACTTTAATTTAAAGGAAGTATTAATTTGTCAACTTACTATTAGAATATTTTCTTTAACACGTTCACTGCTAAGGACGCACATGTCAGCTTGACACTGAACACTATGAGAAGCGGCCGACGCACAGTGCATTGCACGCCCACCCCCGTATTGGGGGGTATTTTCAATACACGATGCATTGGCAGAATTTTCAACACACAAAGCATTGCGTGCTTCGCACGCCAATTCCCTTATTGGGAGTTTTTTCAATACAGAACGCATTGCGTGCTTCACACGCCAAACCCCTTATTGGGAGTATTTTCAATACACAAAGCATTGCGTGCTTCGCACGCCAACCCTCTTATTGGGAGAGTTTTTAACACACAGAGCATATCGTACTTCGCACGCCAACCCATATATTGGAAGAATTTTCAACACACAGAACATTGCGTGCTTCGCACGCCAACCCCCTTATTGGGAGTTTTCCAATACGTAATGCATTGCGGGCTTCGTACGCCATCCCCCTTATTAGGAGTGTTTTCAATACACAATGCATTGCGTGCTTCGCACGCCAACCCGCATGTTGGGAGAATTTTTAACACACAGAACATTGCGTGCTTCGCACGCCAACCCCCTTATTGGGAGTTTTTCAATTCGTAATGCATTACAGGCTTCGTACGCCATCCCCCTTATTAGGAGTGTTTTCAATACACAATGCATTGCGTGCTTCGCACGCCGACCCGCATATTGGGAGAATTTTCAACACACAGAACATTGCGTGCTTCGCACGCCAACCCCCTTATTGGGAGTTTTTCAATTCGTAATGCATTGCGTGCTTCGAACTGAATTAAAATATTAGTGATCATTACGTAGGATGGTCCAAAAATAAAAAATAAAGTAATTTCTACTCATTTAGACTATAAATAAGAACAATAGATAGTTCTGCTATTTTTGTACTGCACATTTTTGTAAATTTAGTAACTAAATTTATGATTTAAATGACTATTATTGTATATTTCTATAGAGCACATCTGTTCTGGAAAAATGTTAAAACGCTAACAATTCGACCACGCAGCTGAACCGCTGACGTGAGTAGAGCGAATTTCCAAATTAAGTTTACATGTTTTAGGGTTTCTACCCACTATTCGGGAAATTGGTCTACTCACGTGCACGAAATATACGAACAAATTTTGATCTTGTAGCCTAGGATTACGGACTGCTTCGCT
The DNA here is from genome assembly GCA_018207615.1 of Philaenus spumarius. Classification (NCBI taxonomy): domain Eukaryota; kingdom Metazoa; phylum Arthropoda; class Insecta; order Hemiptera; family Aphrophoridae; genus Philaenus; species Philaenus spumarius. The sequence goes on along the minus strand of JAGFPH010027403.1, from coordinate 5,284 downwards.
TCGCTCCCAGCGTACAAAACCACTTCACGAGTTCGCATCACGGTCATCGGCCTCGCAAAATCTCCCTCCACGGTAATATTCCACAAGTGGACATGAACTGGGTATTTTACGTTTTGATCGATTTTGGGGGGGGACCAGATGGGCTATAAGGTCGTGTTAAAAAAAACAAGATTTAGAATAATATTTTTTTTTTTTTTTTTAAGAAAAACCCCAAAATTTTTTTATTTTAGTAGGAAAATCTAAAAAAAAATGGTTATTTCCGGTAAAAAAAGTGCTTCCTGTTGTTGGATTTTTTTGGCTAAAGAACTCGTTCAAGCGACGTAGACAACCAACATGTGTACCAAATTTGAACCAAATCGGACTTAAAATGTGGCCGCTAGAGTGCGAAAACACACATATATATATATATATATATATATGATTTTTAATGACACCCCGAAACGTGTTCTGGGGAACATGATCGGTGCTCATTTGCTACTCCCGACCTTGGGTCTTACCATAAGGGCCACTGCAATAGCTCATTTTTCCTATGGAAATTCACTAAAAAATAAAAATGTATACAGGGGTGCTGAAAAGTCTAGAGACGTTTTGATATTTCGTATATAAGGAAAATTTGAAGGTAGATATGATTTAAAATTTTTGAGTTACAGCCATTTTGATTTTTTCAAAATTGATTTCGAATGGTTCAACCAAACACTCCCAAATATCATTGTGTGGCATATCGTTTGAAAGCTTATTTAATTCTAAATCCAAAAAGAATAATAATACATATTTAAATATATATATAAAAATATAGTACAGCAAAATGGAGCAAAATTGGAAAACACAATTTCGTTGTTTTTTTGGCCGCCATTTTTAATTAAAGATATGGATGTGCAAATGTCAGCGTTGGTTTTCTCTAGAATTTCTACATCGAAATGATGTATCACATGACCACCTACCCATTTAAAAAACAAATCAAAGTTACATTCAAGATAGCGGATACATTTTTTGAAATCTTAATAAAAACGTATTTTACATAGAGTCCCTCAATCACATCCATCTTCAAAATTTCCCTATATACGAAATATCAAACCGTCTCCAGACTTTTCAGCACCCCTGTAGAATTTTTAACGACACCAGAAAAGTGTTCTGAGGACCGTGATCGGTGCTCATTGACCGCTCCCGTCCTTAGGTCTCACCATAAGAGTCACTGCAATAGCTTTACTATTGAAATTCGGCAATGACGTAGGACAACAGAACAGCTGATTTGGGTAAGCATCGACTGAAGACTAGGTTAGTAGGTTAGACAACGTCTATGACACCAATAATGCTATGGAATGCACAAATTATGATTAAAATTTAGAAATTCAGTAGCCCCATAGAAACCGACCAAGAAATCCACCACAAGTGTTCGCCGTAGGGGATGAAACAACCCCTAATTTGACAAAATATCAGAAAATGACGGAAAATAAAATAAATCCCTTATTTTTTGGAGGGAGGTGACATAAACGGGGGGTCGGGAGTTTATCTGAAGTTCTTTTCAACCCATTGGGGGTGCAAAGTACCCCCAAAAGCGAGTTCAATTTCAGGGAAAACAGATAAAATGAGCTGAAATGAACGCCTATTTTCATTCTTGTTATTTCTGATGTACATCTTTGGAAAGCAACAATAGAACATTTTTTCACCCCCCTTAGGGTGCATTGCGTATTTCGCATGCCAACCCCCGTATTGGGCGTATTTTCGACACATAGTGCATTGAGTGCTTCGCACGCCAACCACCTTTGATTTAGTTTAAAGGGCAGTTATTTCATTCCATTACATTGACTTAATTAATCGAATTGCAAAATGGTTTTTATACCACTTAAGGATATACTACACAAATTTAAATTTAGATTTTGTAAACCGTTAGGCCTATAGATAATACAGTAAACCTTTTGTTTGTTTTTACCAAAAGAAACTGATAGTTGTTAAGAATTAGTTGTAAAAAACCTGATTTTAAATTAGCCCAATTAGTTGCCAATACACGTGTTTAGATTCATTGTAGGACTAACCTAAAAATATGTTCAGTTTTCAATTCAAATCAGCTGTTTTATATATATATATATAATGTAACAACTAATGTTTGAATTGAATTAAAATATATTAAGCATTTTTAGTTGATTTTTGTTTTTGTTTGCTTTAAGTTGGTCAATCTAACCTAAAAAAGGTGTTGGTTTTGAAGAAATAAACTGATTGTAAATGCTAAGTAAAGTTGCTATGGTAATGAATGTAAACAAACATGACGTGTTGCTAAGCTTTTTATACGAACAGCTATTTTTTTAGCACTATGGTCTTAAAAGTCCATACAAAAGAGGCTGTTTTTCCAAATTGAAACGTTTTCGGCAAACTTTTCAAATAAGTCTTTATATAAAAACCTAGTTTGGACTATTACGAACATTTTAATACAAATAATAGCCAAATCGGTCCAGCCGTTCTCAAGTGATGCGCTTACAAAGGAACAGCAATTCATTTTTATTATATAGATTCAAACGTTCTACCTGGTTTTATATTTTAAAATATCATTACAAAGTTCTGATCATTAAGTATAATTGTATATGGCACGTTCAGCCTATAGTGTGTGCTATGCAAACTACTCATCGACATATTCAATACAGTTCCTTATATAAGGCATAGCTTTACATTACATATTTTATTTTTACATTTTACATTAAGTATAATTTTATAATTTTTGAAAGCTCAGTCTTACTGGGCATAAAAAAAACAGAGATGTATTTTATTTTAGAATTAAGATTTGCAATTACATTTACATGTAATTGTTTATTACCTTAGTAGTATCAATCACTGTATTTCTATTTGGATAACCTAATGGAACTCCGATCCAATGCAATATTTCGTTCCACTGGAAATTCGACGATAGTGGCGCTATCTATTGCGGAAACGACGGAAGCTGTGTGAAACACCAATGATTTCTCCCTAGCGCTACCTCGCGGCGCGATCATGCACTATTTTCCCGACAACCTTTTTTTCGGCATACAGCCCCCGTTTGCATGCATGATCTATTTTATTATTCATGATCTATTTTAGTATCTAAGAAGAACGAACAAATAATGATGGTATAATCAAATGAGTCGGTGACTATTAATTATATAAATAATGTAGTGTGGAATATATAAGGAACAAAACAACATTTCAAAAGAAGTTAGGAACTTGATGGTGAAATGGGATTACAATAACACCAATACTAAGAAAAGAATTGATAAAAAACAAGATAATATTATTTTAATATTAGTAACAGCATATAATATACTGAAATATGATTATAAATCATTTTTAAATCCATTAAAACATAGTTCGATCACGCAGCTAAACCGCTTGAGGAAATTTCCAAAACTGAATGTATGTTTTAGGGTTTCAAGTAACTATTTGGGAAATTGGTCTACTCAGGAATGCACTGAAAGCTGCCTTAGCCGCGGCTTACGTGCTGCTTCGCTCGCAGCGTACAAGCGGCCATCGGTCTCGCGTCGCGCTATAAACCGGGTACGTTGACAGTATTTTACGATTTTATCGATTTTGGGAGAACCAGGCGGGCTATAAAATATGGACAATAATCTAATAGGCTTGAATATATTTTTTGTTCAGATAAAACCGCAAAAACGTTTCATTCTAGTGCGACAACTCTCAACTATTGTTAGGCTACTTACGGTCAAACAACGTTCTTGTTGGTTTTTTTTTTTTTTTTTTGCTTACGAACTCGTCCGAGCGACTTAGAAAACCAACGTGTATACCAAATTTGGACCAAATCGGACGTAAAATCCGGCCGTTAGAGTGTGAACACCTTTTATATATAAAGTACTAGCTGTCCCGTACGGCGTTGCCCGTGGTGGTTGGTATTTTCAGTCTTTTCAACGTAATTGTATTATTTTTAAGTGTTCAGTCAGTGAGTGGTATTTGGCTTTTATATATATATATAGATCTTAAATAATAAAAGCACTATTGTCATAATAATAAAAGATCTGAAATTATGATTTTAGTAATTTTGATCCCCCTGTTAGACTTATGTAAATTTGGGGCGACTTTACCATGTAAGATAATGTGAGGTTATCTATATTTAATTCTGAAATGTTACTTTACCTTTTTAATAGTTCTCCTACAGTTTTGGGGGCGTCCACCAGATTCCCGTTAGGAATCAAAATTTCGCTAGGCTCTAGAGGTACTCCAAAGTATTAGGTACAAATAATTACAGAGACGTTTGAGTTTAGAAAATATAAATATATTAATCAAAATTCTTTATTTTAAGTATCAGTGAATATATTAATTAGTGAACAAAATGTCACTAACTCACTTTTTTCAATAATTCAAATTTTACAACAATTAAAATCCTATTACAAATAACAATCGTAGACATTCTTTAAACAATAAAATATGCCCTCCAGGCTAACTAAACAAATTAATTTGTAACAATTAAAAGAGTGAATTTACGTAATACATCAAATTATCATTTATCGCGTAATTTATGTGTCAATAAAATATGGTTTAAATCTTTACTGTTAAATTGTGGACCATCCCCGATTGCTTAACGACTCAAGGTCTGGCAGCTAACCCTTATGGTTCAGTCCCAATAAAACTAAATACAGTACATCTTAAGCTAATGTAGTTCTAAGATTAAAGTGCTGATATATGATTCGTGTTTCAATTTAAATATTGTTACACCCCGAGATCTGTCTTACAATTAAAAGATATTAAAACTTCTTACATTTTTTTGAACATATTTTCCCTTCTCTCTCTCACTTTCACTTAATTAAATTAATTCTGATATTTTATTAACTTTGGTCGCCGCACTTTTATCACGCACTAATATACCGCCGACACTTTCACGTTTTGGATACTTTCCAGGAATGATATTTGTTAAGTGATTATTACAGAATGTAGATCACTAGATGTTCACTTCTTGATGGATATTTTTACTAGACTTGTTTAATTCATTTATACTGAATGTAGATGATTTGATGTTTACTTCTTGATGGACATTGTGTGATAGACCACTTTTTTCACGTGTTCCTTTCCCACTTCTTTTTTGTCACCTATACTTGGCTCACCCTGGTTGGTCCGTTTGAATATTCATTCCTCATGATTGGCTAACGATTTTGGTAAATTTGACATTATTTTATGCGGTTACAGATTTGGCCTACGTGCGTGGAAATGCTGGCGTATGCTGCCTTGAGTTTGTAACCTAATACTGGACATCCGTTTCAGGATTCCGCTGTACGATGAAATGAATTCTAATTTAATTTGTCTTCTTTTG
>JAGFPH010027401.1:0-10040 GCA_018207615.1 Philaenus spumarius | reverse complement strand
TACGATCAAAGTGCGGTCGTATTGGACTGTGTTAAAACGCCGCCCCCCTACCCCGACCCACTGGCGGATCTGATACATCGCGGTATTGTTTTGACTTTATCAGAGAAAAAGGCTTGCGGATTTGATTAATGGGACCGTAGAAATGTACGTCTACATTAATCAACTTTGTTATGGAACTGTTTAAAAACATATTCAACTAGTAGTTCTGTGAACAGTAGACCTAGCTCGTTGAAATAACAAATGTGGTTTTGAGCTTAGGTTAATAGTGTGCCAGTAAGGAAGTAGAAGGTTTCGCCGGTGACAAATTATTTTGCAATTTATTCGTGTTCGACTCTAAATACTGTGTGGTGTAAAGGACTACAACTCGGTAAATGCGACGCAACGCCAATCGGGCTCCTTATCTCGGCTCCCCCTCCACAACCAACTCACAGTCACAGCGGCCACACTGATTTACCGCAGGAAAGAGCAAGACAGCAGGTAGGGCTCTCTCTCTCTCTCTCACTCTCCATAAAATTATAAGGTTTTATGAAGATATCTAAAGAATAAACGTATAAAAACATTGTTAAAATACAAAAACTTGGACGATTTTTAACAAATTTGAAGTTTGCTGCCATTTTGTGAGCTTACCATTAGAGATGTTATTAGTTTTCAATTCGCCTTACGGTTAGGCCACAAACTGGCTTTGGAAAAAAGCTTACACTGAGAGAAACGGTGCGGCCGCCATTTTTATTTGATTTAAGGGGTAAAAATGAAACATGGAAAAAACCATATATATACATCGCTCGGCCTACGAATAAGGAACATTCATGCAAAAAATTCATGACAATAGGTCAAGGCGTTTGGCCGTAATCGTGAGACAGACCGACAGACGAAATGCCGAACGGTCAAGCTAAAACAGAGAGAGACCTTGCTTCGCTCGGTCAATTATTAAGGGGATATCCTCTCCCGTTTCACACACACAATTGTAAGCGTCACACGAAGTCGTCACGCAAAATAGACACGCGTTTTTATTGTATGTAAAACCGTTTATTATAACATGTAAAATATTACCAAGTAAATGAGATACAGTATTTATGTTTATACTGTATTATAAAGGTATATCCGTAGAATATGAAACCGACTGTCATAATCGTCACGCAAAACAGACACGCGTTTAATTATAGGTAAAACAGTCTACTGTATATAAAATACTATAATGTATAAGAGAATACTAAAAGTGTATTCATAGAAAATGAAATGAAAACGCAAAACCTGCACAAGAAATTATATCAGAGAGCTATGTCGTTTCCTATAAAGTACAATTAAAAATACAAGAGGCTGATAGATCTGGTAACACTATCAGTTAGTTTGTGTGGTTATTGTACGATCTGGCAACACTGTCAGCTTTTGTTACTATTGTAATAAGTTTTACAACACTGGTAGCTTTCGTGGTTAGTGTTGACAGATCTGGAAACACGGCCAGTTAGCTTTCGTGATTAATGTTGATAGATTTGGCAGCTTCGCCTGTAGCTTTCGTGATTAATGTTGATAGATTTAGCAGCTTCGCCAGTAGCTTTCGTGATTAATGTTGATAGATCTAATCACACCGTTAGTTAGATTTCGTGATTAAAGTTGATCACAGCTTCGCCTGTAGCTTTCGTTGATAGATCTAATCACATCATTTGTTAGCGTTCGTGATTAAGGATGATAGATTTGGTAGATTCGCCGTTAGCTTTCATTATTAATGTTGATAGATATAATCACACCAATTGTTAGCTTTCATTATGAATTTTGATAGATTTGGCAGCTTCGCCAGTAGCTTTCGTGATTAATGTTGATAGATTTGGCAGCTTCGCCTGTAGCTATCATTGATAGACCTAATCACATAATTTGTTAGCTTTCGTGATTAAGGATGACAGATTTCGTAGCTTCGCCGGTAGCTTCCATGATTAATGTTGATGGATCTGATCACATCATCAGTTAGCTTCCGTGATTAATGTTGATAGATCGAGAAACACTATAGTTATCTTTCTCGATTAATTTTAATAGATCTGGCAACACTGCCACTTAGCTTAGTATTTAATCTTAAAAATCTGGCAACACGGCCAGTAAGCTTTCGCGATTAATGTTGATAAATATGGCAACACTGTTAGATAGCTTTCACGATTATTGTTGATAGATATGGCAACACTGCCGGTTATGTTTCGTGATAAATCTTGATAAATATGGCAACACTGTTAGTTAGCTTTCTTGCTAATGTTGATAGATCTGGCAACACTGCCAATTAGTTTTAGTGGTTAATTTTCATACTTCTGGTCACACCGTTAGTCAGGTTTCGTGGTTAATCTTGATAGATCTGGCAACAGGGTCACTTAGCTGTCGTGATAGTTGCCATTATCATACAGGACAAGAGATATAAGCGAAATAAGACACGTCTGTATTCCTTATTCTAGTCGGACATTTGTGTAAAATATCTGTAGTCTAGAATGTTGCAGGGGAGTACTCAACATTTTAAAATTAACTTCAGTTCTGAAATTGAAAATATCAAAACTACATGCTCGCAAATTTCAAGGTGAATGAACGAGGACGAGTAACGTTTTCATGTTTATTTGTGTTATTGACTTATTATTGAAGTTCCCTATCTCTCGCTCTTATCCATATTTTATTTCCGTTTGACGTGTTGCTCGCTAATTTATAACAAATCTCAGACCGTGCGGAAATAGTTCCATCGTGTCTCTTGTTCTTTCCATCGCTTGTAGGAATACACGTATCATTACGCTACAAGATTTAAAACATCTCCGATCGTATTTCTTACGACGGTGACAATGATAAAAGAGATTTTACTAACAACTCAAGATATCGGATGACAAGACTCGGTTCATTATGAAATGGAACCTTAATAACTTACTTGTTACATGGCGAAGCCGTGGAACTCCCCCGGGACCCAGTTCCATCCGGCTGATGTAAAACTCAAGCTCGGCTTTCGTAATGTACTCCTTAGTTTTTGACAAGTTCTCTGCGACATTAGTAAATTGCGTTTTTATTTTTTAACATTGTTTCGGTAAAAGTTGTATTTCCCGAGGGGGTTTCGATGAAATTATTGTCTTGTTAAGTTTGCTGTCTTTTTTGAATTGAGAGAAGAGAGAGGTCGTATTATTTATTAAATTTTTAGATTTATATAGACGCAGATTTTCTAGTACGTTGTCGCATTCCTTTTTGAATATTTTAATAACTTTTTTTAGACCGGTTTAAATTGTTAGACCAGGGAAATCGAACCAAATTCCACCGGAATAACTTAATTAGATACAGCTCGGATCGACATGGGGTTTTCAGTATTGTGTTCAGAAATGCATCAGGAAAAAAACTATCTATATATATAAAAGCCAAATCCACTGACTCACTGATCACGATTTCTCAAAAACTACTGAACGGATTGGAACGAAATTTGGTATGTAGCTTCCTCTAGGGCCATAGGTGCTCACTAAGAAAGGTTTTCAAAAAATTCGAAATTTTCGTGGGGTTTGGGGGAGTCAAAGTTACTAAATCACGATTTCTCTAAAACTACTGAACGGATTGGAATTAAATTTGGTATGAGCTTTCTCTAGGGCCATAGGTGCTCTCTAAGAAAGATTTTAAAAAATTTCGAAATTTTAGGGGGTTTGGGAGGGGTCAAAGTTACTAAATCACGATTTCTCCAAAACCACTGAACGGAATGGAATGAAATTTGGTATTTAGCTTCCTCTAGGGCCGTAGGTGCTAGAAAGAAAGGGATTAAAAAAAATTTAAATCTTAGGGGGGTTTGGGAGGGGGTCATAGTTACTAAATCACGATTTCTCCAAAACCACTGAACGGGTTGGAACGAAATTTGGTATGTAGCTTCCTCTAGGGCCATAGTGCTCTCTAAGAAAGGTTTTAAAAAAATTAGAAATTTTAGGGGGGGTTTGGGGAGTAAAAGTTACTACAAAAAACCACCGAACGGATTGGAATGAAATTTAGTACGTAGCTTCATCTAGGGCCTTAGGTGCTCGCTAAGAAAGGGTTTGAAAAAATTCGTAATTTTAGGAGAGGTTTGGGGGGAGGGGGTCAAAGTTACTAAAAATCCCCATAAGAAATACATAGTGTAATATATTTATTGATATAATGTATTTTTTGTTAATATACATTTAACTTTGATTTGTCCATCCGTGCAAAGCCGGATCGGCCCAGCTAGTCTACATATATGATGATTGATGGCTTGGACAGAATTGCATCGATGCTGCATAAAAAACGTCGAAAAGTTCATATATTTTTAAAAATATCTAAAAATTTATAAAAAGCGGTGATAATCACTTTTCGGGGGGTTCATGAGGTCTCTAGAACCGAATTTGACGTCGAAGAACGACGCCGATACCCCCCGGGCGGCCCCGAGGCCAAAATTTAAAAGTTTACAAAACGACTTGGAAATCGTTTACCGGGGATTTTTTAAGCCACTAATTCCAAATCTGACATCGAAAAACGTCGCCGATGCCCCTGGAGGCCCCAAACGGCCCAAGGGATAAAATTTAAAAGTGTAGAAAAAGAGTAGAACTCGTTTCTCGGGCGGTTTTGAGATCGCTGTCTGACATCAGAAAATATGACCTATGCTCGCTGAAAGCTCTATTTGGGAAAAACGTCGATGATGCCCCCAAGAGTGTGATAAAACTTAGGGTTTTTTCGTTTTTATCTTCAAACTTTTACAGGAAAACCGACAATATTCTATTAAAATTAAACTTTACCGACCTTTTTCGATGTGAGATTTGGAACTAGCGACCTCAAAAACCCTCCGAGAAGTGATTTTCATAACTTGTGATTTATAATGATTTAAACCTTAATATCTCACAAACGGTTTAAGATATAATCGTGAAACTGAGTAGGCATGTTCATTCAAACAAGGTTCATGTTACGTAAAAAACGTATTTTCCTGCAACAATCCGTTTCAAAATGGCCTCAGTTGAACAGTTTTTCAATGTTAAATATCTAGAAAACTATAAACTTTACAAAAACAATTCTAAAGTTACAAAATTTTTATACTATTTTCAGACCAATCCAACGACATATCGTTTTTAATAATTGAGTTATAAAATAACGGAGAAAACTCAAATTTAGTAGTAGAATGTTGGGCTAGTAGGGTGCTGAAGGTGAACATATTAATGAAATAGTAGTAAATAGCATACTTCAGTGAATACTCATACCCACTTTCATGATTATATCGTAAACCGTTTCTGAGATATTAAGGTGTTTGTAAAAATTACACACAGACGGACAGACAGAAAACAGATCGAGATAGGAGACACATGTTGTATTGTATTATTTGCTTGTTTTTTAACTTGAAAATAACCCCGTTAAGTTTTGGACAGTTGCTGCAGGACACCCTGTATTTATTAATTTGTAAAATGTAGTTTATACTTTGTTACGTTAAAAAAGTGTTTTATTGCATAATTTCTATTTTTGTATGATAACGCTACAGCCAAGGACGAAGATTTCAGTACAATTACGTACAATTAATTATTGAGATATCTGAATTTATTATTAAGTGTCACATATCTTAATTGCAACAAATGAAACTCTGATCTTTAAGGCTCTTCTTTAACTCAAAGAAAACTCCCGAGTGTGCCGTATGATTTCAATACAACAGGTCCGACTAAAGCCGCAAAATCGTTGAAACATGCTTTCGTAATAACGTGTTTTGGATTCTATTTATAAATTAATAATCTGGGAAACTACTTAAAGTTATAAAGAAGGCTTTATATTTTTTACGTGTTAGCTTAGAATATGGAAATTATTGCTTGATACTCCCAAAAATGCGTTAAAAGTATTCGATTTTTACTCAAACTGTTGATTAAAATGAGTTGCCGTCGATTTCATTCAATTATGATATATAAGACAAAAGCACAAAGCCTTTAAGAACGATTTAAGATGTTTCACAACTTTTTTGGTTGAAAAACGGCGTCCGAAACACGATAGCACGACGTGCATATTTTTGCTGTTTTACGCAAGGTATAGAAGATCCTTAATAAATTCCAATAATTATAACCATCGCGTGGCACATTCAATCGGAGGTTTTGACCAAAGAGCAAGTGTTCATTCCACCCACCTCCCCCTTGCGGTTGTGAGTAATGTTTATTTATAGAGACTTATAGAAATATACGGAAACATTCTTAAACAAACAGAACGCTGTATGGGGGGGAAGTTTTATTTCCACAAGATTCTCCTGAGTATTAACCCCGTTCAGGTCTGGCGAGTAAGTGGGGCTAAGTTCAATCGCCACAGAAACGAAATTATTTCCAAGCGATAATCGAGAAATATCTTTTCAATAACAAAAACCTACGTCGAGACCCGGTGCAGTTCTCGTTTCTCGGAAACGATTTAAATGAGATTGTATACGTTACCATAGATCATGAATAATAAAATAGATCATGCATGCATACGGGGGCTGTGTGCCGAAAAAAGGTTGTCGGGAAAATAGTGCATGATCGCGCCGCGAGGTAGCGCTAGGGAGAAATCATTGGTAGCATTGGTGTTTCACACCGCTTCCGTCGTTTCCCCAATAGTTAGCGCTACTATCGTCGAATTTCCAGTGGATTGAAATATTGCATTGGATCGGAGTTCTATTAGGTTATCCAAATACAATGACGTTACGAGCTAGTGTGGTGTCACTAATACATGTCAAAACTAATTATAAAATGAAAGCTTTGAGGCGTGAGTGACGTGGACATCGTTTCAAACTCCAGTAAATGAAACGAACACTCTGAGCGGAATCAACTTTGAGCAGGATGGTCGTAGGCTATTTAATTAGTAAAACGATCAACACAACTAGAATATAGCACCAACAATTCCGTTCTTACTAATGTCAATGTTATCAGCGAATTTCCATAGGAAAGATGAGCTATTTCAGTGGCTCTTACGGCGAGACCCAAGGTCGGGAGTCGTCAATGAGCATCGATCATGGTCTCCAGAACACGTTTTGGGTGTCTTTAAATATAAGCCTATATATACAGGGTGATTGATACAATGTGTGCCAGCTGTTTCTCTTGAAATCTATAAGAGATATTAAAACAAGCTGAATAGTAACTCCTGCACAGTTTTTTTACATGACTTTATAGCTCGCTTGGTTCCCTCGAAATCGATCATAACGTAAAATACCATAGAAGTACAGATGGAACAATATGCGATGACACGGCTGAATGTATGCGCAGAAGCAGGGACGGCCAATGCGCATGCGCTGACAGCATGTAGGTCAGTGCAGCGAGTCAGTCGGTAACAGAGGTTCGTCGCGTTGTCTAGTACACTGCCGTTCCTAAAAACATTGTATTGTTGACGCCGCGTGTTTATTTATGTGTAATGTAATTTAAGATGTAATAATAAGTTTAATAAACGTGTAATTATTATAGTGTCAGTGACGCAGTAAGCCATGCGCCACGCTCCGGCCGTAAAAAACAGACTGGGTAGTAGTGTACTGGCAGCAGTCACATCACCCACTCCGCCACACATAGCACGTCCTCTCCCTTCCACACGCACATCGCCTGCCTACGCGACCCGCTTCTTCACATATAATTCCATCTGTTCAAATGGAGGCAAATTTTATCCGATGCCGACGGACGAGTTTTTCCGCTGCGAGCGAAACAAAGCGACTGGCGGTTGCAAAAATATTCTACTATCTTATTTCGTACACGCAGACTATTCAGCTCCTTCGTAAGTAGACCAAGTTCTTAAATTGTTGGTTGAAACCAAAAAAACATATACATTTAGTTAGATCAATAAATGCAGTAAAACCGTACAAGTGAGATAACATCGACCAATATCTGGAGTGATCGGAGCGGCTCAGTTGGTAGAGCGTACGACGGAAACGGAAAGGTCCCGGGTTCAACTCCCGGTCTTGGTCTATGTTTTTAACTTGTAATTTAATTAAATATCCCTTGCTGAGAAAGTGTATAAGCGGAAAATGTAAAAATAAAATAAATAATAATATTAAAAATAATAACACCACTGGAAGCTCCAAAAAAAAATTAAGATTGTTTTCAATGTCGTATACACGAGGTATTCCGTCTGTTAGTTCAATAATAGCAGTAAAACCATACAAGCATAGATCATGAATAATAAAATAGATCATGCACGCATACGGCGGCTGTGTGGCGAAAAAAAGGTTGTCGGGAAAATATTGCCTGATCTCGCCGCGAGGTAGCGCTAGGGAGAAATCGTTCAAGGCATTTGTGCTACACACCGTTTCCGTCGTTTCTCCCATAGATCGCGCCACTATCGTCGAATTTCCAGTGGATTGAAATAGCGCATTGGATTGGAGTTCTATTAGGTTATCCAAATACAATGATACAAGTGAGATAACATCGACCAATATCTGGAGTGATCAGGGTGGAACGGTTAAATTAAATTTTGGAAGTTCGCTAAACGTACGTCAGTGGTTCAGCTGCATGATAATTATGTTTAACTTGTTTTAAATACTGTTTGCGTGTTTGTATTTCAATTCAGTAGGAGAGTATACTCGTAGTTGACATCAACGCACAGTCAAGCCCTCTACGCTGCACCGATATAATTACAAACCCGTTAAATATTACACTCCAAGTTGCCACTGAATTATTCAAACCCATTCAGGTGAACTGTATCGAATTCATAATTTTCCCCGCATGTGGCTGCATTAGAATGTATAATAAATCCATCAATTCCAGCAGAAGTCATTGATGTCTAGACTCGTGGCTGTCGAGTGAAGAAATCAGATGTCGAGACTGAAGTGCAGCTACATAATGCAACTACTTTCAAAGCATGTAAACATATGGTGATTCATTCCGTACTACTTGTAGTCAAGTAATGTCGATTCGTATTTTACTTTATCATACAAGCCTTTTTAGATTTTGAATGTACTTATGAATTGTTTTTTCTTCTTCTAACAATAATATTTATTAACGCATATACCCTGCCAAATAGCTTCAGCCAGAAACTCCACAGGCGGTGAGACCAGTTTTCAAATGCACGAACAGCTTCCGCTTTTTAAACGTCTTAAATTTATGGCCCTGTCTACAATCTCCCGACAAAGTTCCCGACAGTTACCCGGCGGGAAAATTTACCCTACCGACAAATCCACCCGACAAGTATGTTGTGTTGTACAATAGGTTTTAGTCTCTCCAATAACCACCAGGAACTTACCTGTTAGATTTACAATTTTACATGTAGGTTGGTACACTTTGTCCATTGTGATTGAGGAACGCTCCTTCGTGACTGAATAACGAACTAGCCTTGTTTTATCCAAAAAAACTTAATAGGCTTACAAGATTATCCTGCACATTTTGTTTTTTTACAAGGCCCGTCTGGTCCCACCATAATCGATTAAAAAGTAAAATTCCATATAAAAGTACCCGGTTCAAATCCAGCTGAGTGAGATTGAACGAAGCAGCCCATAATCCGAGGCCGCGAGCGAAACGAAGCAAATCGTGAGCCGGGCTGGAGGCTGAGGTGCAAACAAATTCTTTCTAATATATTCAGCGCCTTCGTGAGTAGACCAATTTCTTAAATTGTTGATTGAAACCGTAAAATTCGCTCAACTCACGCCCCCAGTTTCTAGTTTATTTTATGTACTGTGTTTTATATCTGTATTAGTCTATTTTAAGTTATGTCTTATATTTTAGGCTATTTATGTACTGTGTCTTATATTTTAGTCTATTTTATGTGCTGCGTCTTATATTAATCTATTTTATGTACTGTGTCTTATATTTTATGTACCATGTATTATATTTTAGTCTATTTTATGTACTGTGTTTTATATATTAGTCTATTTTAAGTTCTGTGTCTTATATTTTAGGCTATTTATGTACTGTGTATTATGTTAGACTATTTTATGTGTTGTGTCTTATGTTAATCTATTTTATGTACTGTGTCTTATATTTTAGTCTATTTTATGTACTGTGTTTTATATTTTTGACTATTTATTATGTTCTGTGTCTCAAGTTAGTCTATTTTAGTGCTGTGTCTTATGTTAACCTATTTTACGTACTGTGTACTTATATTTTTGGCTATTTATTATGTACTGTGTCTCA
>JAGFPH010027399.1:0-10040 GCA_018207615.1 Philaenus spumarius | reverse complement strand
CACGGGTTCTTTGATATGTCGCGTTAGACCGAGAATATGTCATTACGCCGGCAATGCTTCTCTCCGTTTCTTCTTATTCTCATTCCCGACACTTTATGAGCCAAATTTCATTACACTTCAATTGACGAGACACTTGTTCTTCTCTAAGGCTGATAAACATGTGTTCGGAAAGTCTAAAATAAGAAAGATTTCTCAAAGCGGCGCTCTTTTCCTGTCTAATCTCAAGTGGAATGCCGAGGGAGAGAGCTTGGCTAATGAACGTTTCCGGAGGCGCATCGACTTGGCCCGCTGCAATCGGATGCAATTTTTATTAAATTAATATTGAATCTAAAAAGGCGAAACAGATTTTGGACACATTTATGTGTATGTTCCAGCACGCTTGAAACAAAAACTTTGGCAATCATAAATATTTCTTAGACATATTATTTAATCTCTACAATAAATTAAATGTAGATCTTTGATGAAGTAAAATCTGTATAAAATACATTTAACCGATTCATTTTTACTTTCTCCACCCTATACGTAGTATATGGAGAAAGTATTGATTTCGTCCAAATTTTCGAATTAAAATTTTTAGTGGAATATCTGTGTTGGTGCTCCCTGAACCCAAAAATATTTTTCGTGGAATTATATTTTGTTTTGGTGCTCTCTGAACACAAAAAAGTGTGTTTTTTTTGTGTGATGTCCGTGTGTCTGTGTGTCTGTTAGGATGTGTACAGAGCTGGATACCATAATCAACGGTCCGATTTTGATGAAATTTGGTATGTAGGTGTAGTTCCGTGATATCTCCAGGTGTATTTTGAATTTTTTCAAATTTTGTATTTTTAAAGGGTTTTACCCCCAAAAATGGCGAAAAACGAGAAAAATCTAAATTTCTCAAAAACGGCTCTAACGATTTTTATAAAATTTGGCTTATTTGTATAGCCCATCTCAGGTTAAGTTGAGGCAAGCAGGGTGGGTAATTAGGGTCGGTTTCAACCGTCATAAAACTGACCCTCATTAATGCCGCCTGAGTGAACCTGTAGGACACTCTAGTATAAAATTGCAAGTCTGTATGTCTTAAGTAAAAATAAAAAACGATATCATATTTCGTTTCATGATACTTTCCTGATAATTTTGATACCAAATTTGATTACATTTGGCCAACTTTGAGCTGTACTGGCATTATAAACTTTCTTAGTTGAATCAACATTACTAATATGGTTTACAGCAATAAAGCCACAAAAATGTACTAGAGAAGTTCATATTTAAATATGTAATAAATAATCATTATTTGAGAAAAAAACTCGATACTGTATCGTTATTTACCATAATACACACAATTGTGTGTTTGTACCATAGTAATAACATATTATAATTACCATTTGTGATAGTTAAAACTTTCTCTCTGCGTTTCGGAGCTCATTTAATTATTAAATAGCTCGTTTGATATGTAGTCATTGGCCACATGTAGTCCCAGGTCCATCGGCCAACCTGAACTAGACAGAGTATAAACATTTGTGAAATTGAAATATATTTTTACATATTTCTATTTAGAACTAAATTATAAAACTTTCGTGTATTTTGAAAAAAATTACAAAAATGTTTTACTATTTTTTATGTAGGCATAAAGTTGTTTTTTTATCCTTCCGTTTCTGAACATTTTTTGCTTTCTAAGCTAATAACTTTTACAATTTCAAAAGAAACAAATTTTTCGTGGCATATTTGAATTCTTTGAAGTTTCTTCTACAAAAAAGCTATGGAACACTTTTGGATTGGGGTTCATTTACTATTTTTGGCGAATTTTTTAAAATATGGTTGCAAAACGCTATAAACGGGCTTTTCAATTTTAGCTTTAACCATGCCAGTTCTAGGGTTAATCTTACTTACGGTTCACACTAAACGTCAGTGAATGTTTTTTCATTTTTTCCCATAAATATAGTTACGTTTTGTAGTTAGTTCAAGAGTAAATATGATCTATTGTACATTTCGAGTTCTAACTTTAAAATCCTGACAAACTGTTTCCTCCAAATTCTCCACATGCTTACTCGTCATAAATGTTCTCGAACTTGGATAATACTTTTTTTATTCATCGTAAATTAAGGAACCATAAACCGAATTTATCGTTAAGACAGTTCCAGTCTTTACATCGGATTGCAGTGATCACTTTGTCTTTTTACAGTAGTCTATCACCTAAATCTTCTACATTCTTACCGTTAGCATTTAGAACGATTGTTACAAGATCCGACCGAACCGTATAATCACTTTGTATGTTACACTCTAACCCAACTGGTTTCCATCGAGCGAGGGTTTCTAGGTCATATAATACGCTTTCAATCAAATGTCGAATAGCAACCGTCAAAAATGTCGTGATTTTACTTCATTAACTCTTGGGTTCGAGTACGGAGCAGGACGATTGCTCAATTTCACGTGAGTCGTTGAAAAGATCAGCTGTCTTGGAGAAGAAATTTGCTTACATATTAATTATTGCGCTTTGCATGACTAGCAACTATATTAATGTTTTCTAATTGCTGAGGAGGAATCGTTCTTTTGAAATCCCGATGTTTATACAATCTCTGAGAGTCTATCACGCGCGCACTTTTGTATTCTTCAGAACTGCTGACCGTCGGGGGGTTTCCCGCGAACTTGAGTCGACAGTTTGTATTGTGTGATTTTTTGGGGTTCAACCTTATTGTCAACACTGAGTTCATTTGTAAACAAAAAGGTTCTTGGATAAAAGTCAATCGGAGTACAATGGCTGAAGTTGTTGGACTGTTTTGTTAGTTTTTTTTTTTCAGCTGACACCAACGGCGTTGTTTTGATAAACAATACAAAATAGGATTAACTACATATAAAAATAAGAATGTATAAATAATGTATACCATCACCGATCTTGTAAAGTGTTAAATTAATATTTAAACATAACTGTATCTTCAGTTAACTTAAACAGTATATAATTATAACGTGTAGGCTATATCAAAACCCTAATTGATATTTTGATATATTTCTAAATACTAAAACACAATAATGTCATATGCATTAGTTATGCAAAATTAACAAATAGGCCAAACATTTACT
This sequence comes from Philaenus spumarius, assembly GCA_018207615.1. NCBI lineage: Eukaryota > Metazoa > Arthropoda > Insecta > Hemiptera > Aphrophoridae > Philaenus > Philaenus spumarius. The sequence goes on along the minus strand of JAGFPH010027399.1, from coordinate 6,983 downwards.
TTAAGCACCTACATTATCCATAAATTTCCTCAATCTCACTAAAACATTTTCAGTATTTTCAGTTTTTTATAAGTCAATAAGAACATTTATGGGCTCCTCTATTATTGCTCCCTCTAAATCTGTCTGTTTTGGCTTTAGTTTTTTAATTTCCTCCATCGCCCATATCCAGATGAAAATATTGTAGGATGTAACTTTTTTTCAAGTTCGGAGCTTTTATTTTCCAAACTAACATCACCTCACAAAGCACAATCATGTCGAAGTGTTAATTAAATAAACGGTATCAGTTAACTGACACAAACTTTCTCCCAACTTACTGTAGTCAAAATAATATTGTTTTTAATCATTTTATTTACTACTTTTTAGAACAAAACAAAAAAATAATATTCTACCTACGTCAATCGTATAAAAAAGTTACTGTCCCAGGCGGGATTCGATAGCGCGACCTTTGAATTACTGGCCGTCCTCGCTACCGTTGTGCTACCCCGTGCGGCCGTCGCCGTGATGCTAGAAGATTGACAACATAAACTTGTTTATTTTTTAACATTTCCCCATAATTATGAAACGCCGAAGTTTTGATAAAAGCGGGTGGTGTCATTTTGTTTGGCATCTTAAGCACTATAAATACTGAAAATTTGATCAAAATCGTTAGAGCCGTTTTTGAGAAATTTGCATTTTTGTCGTTTTTTATTGGTTTTTAGGGGTAAATTACCCTTACAAATTAAAAAATCCAAAAAATGAAAAAAACGCCTGGAGATATTAGGGTTTAGTACCTACATACCAAATTTCATGAAAATCGGACCAATAGTGTCCCCTCTGGTCGTGTATACATACTGACACACTGACAGACAGACACCACGTTAAAAACACTTTTTTGGGTTCAGGGAGCACCAAAACAAAAAATTCCACTAAAAATATTTTTGGGTTCAGGGAGCACCAACACAGATAATTGCACTAAACAATTTTTTGGGGTTCTGGGAGCACCAAAACAGATAATTCAACTGAAAATTCAAATTCAAACATTTTTACGAAAACAATACTTTCTCCATATACTACGTATAGGGTGGAGAAAGTAAAAAAGGTTTCCAACGTCGAAAAATAAAAACACTTTATGAATGGTCGTTTACTGATGCTTGTATTAGCGACTTCTGATCAAACATAGCCTGACCTGTACACTGAACTTAATGTTGAGTGCCTTCCTGATCTTTTCCTCACTACAGTATTGATACGTTTTTATGGCAGATTTTATTTTTTTTTACGCCAAGTTTTGTACCGCAAATTTATTGGTCTCCTGTACTTTTTTACCTTTTGAGAGTCTGCCAAACTTCAAGTAGGCCTATTGTTGCAATTTTCTCCTTGTTTTAAAATTCTTTAACAACCGGCCATGCAAATTCCAAACTTTACCTGATTGCTATCCAACAACAACGGTACGAAATAAACTACTAACTATACCAACTGACTAAATCCATAGCTATATTAAAATCGTGTCTGTCTGTGACCGCATCAACTGAGAAGGGCTCAACGTATAAAGCTGGGGTTTGAGCCATTAGATGCAGCATTTCTTCGGGAAGTTTTAGAAGAAATCAACATTCGAAAAGATCCATCCGTTCAAAAGTTATGACGTCATTGTTAGCGACCAAAAACGACTAGTTCTCCTTCTTCTGGGCACGGGTCTGCTTATAACTTTAGGAGTTGTAACACAAAAATAGTGCTATTTACTTCAACTTTTGGTGCACCGACTTTTTAAACAGGCGTAGCTTTTCAACGGTATGATTTAATTTTCTACAACTTTCATATTTGAAATTTTTTCACCTAGGCCTACCTAAGGAGTAAAAAACGAAAAAAAACACGTTTGATAGTTTTACTTCGAGGCATTTTCGGCCTTTATTGCACTCGGACAAAGTCACGGGTACAGGCAGTCAATAATATAAATCGTACGATTCAACGATAATTAAACAATCGAATCGTAATATCGACTATTTTAAAACGCGTCGCTCAACATACATTTATGCGTTTGAAGCTTGCTACAGCGGAAGTGCAATCCGATAAATATGCAAATAAAAGATGGCACGAATCGCATGCGCATACGCTATCGCCAGCTGTTCCCTTAATTTAGAGAGTTGTAAAATTCGTCTTTTCAAATTAATTATCTTCGTCGGTAATTTGGAATAGTGGGAGTGGCCAAAAGTTACGCCAAAATGTCGTGTTTTCACAGTTATTCCGTTCACGAGCTGCCAAGAATAAAATGATCTCGCAAAACTGTAACTTATAACGTAAAGTTCTTTAGCGTACAACACAATAAAACTTACGCGTTGTTCGCTCAAGAACCGAAAATAAGACGGATTAATTTACATATTAATTTCAGTTGCGATTGTTTGAAGGTTGAAAAATGTAATTAAAGAAAAAATAATTCGACCACGCAGCTGGACCGCTGACGTGACTTGAGCAAATTTCCAAAATTAACTTTATAGGCCTATTTTTTAGGGTTTCAACCAAAAATTTGGGAAATAATTCTATTCACGACCGTGCTGAATAGCTGCAAAATGGTTCGCACGCCATTCCGCATATTGGGAGTATCTTCAATACACAATCCATTGCGTGCTTCGCACGCCATTTCGAATATCGGGAGTATCTTCAACACACAAAACATTGCGTGCTTCGCACGCCAACCCCCGTATTGGTAGTATCTTCAACACACAAAGCATTGCGTGCTTCGCACGCCAACCCCCGTGTTGAGAGTATCTTCAATACACAATGCATTGCGTGCTTCGCACGCCAACCCCACGGTAGAATCCTCCGCATGGCTTCGAACCGGGTACTTCTATGGTATTTTACGTTTTGATCGATTTTGGGGGAACCATGCGAGCTATAAGGTCGCGTAAAAAAACAAAATGTGCAGAATAACATCCTACATTTATATTTGTAGAAAAAACTCAAAAACAAATTCATTCTCGTAGGAAAAATCTCAAAAAATAGTTACTTCCAGTCAAAAAACGTGCTTCCGATTGTTGGATTTTTGTGGCTAACGAATTCTTCCGAGCGACGTAGACAACCAACATGTGTACCAAATTTGAACCAAATCGGACTTAAAATGCGGCCGCTAGAGTGCGAACACATATATATATACAAACATATATATATGATTTTTAAAGACTCCCCAAAACGTGTTCTGGAGACCATGATCGGTGCTTATTTGCTACTCCCGACCTTGGGTCTTACCATAAGGGCTACTGCAATAGCTAAGTTTTCCTATGGAAATTCGCTAATAAATACCTGTACTATACTAAAGACCGTTTTCTTTACCAATAGCCATAAACGAGCTTAAAATTTAGAAATTATGATATTACAATATCAATTCTTTAAAGTATAGTATAATAAAGACTATATATATTTTCTAAATATTTAAATACGTAGTTATAAAAAAGTATATAGTGAATACCACATTAATATTCAGGTTAAGATGTGTTTGTTGTGTAGTAATAGCCGGGGAGACCCTCCTTAATACTATGACATTCCTTCTGTTAAGTTTATACTTGTATATTGGCAGCAAAATTCCTCTAATTCTCGTTTTAAAACAGCACGATCGCCAATAGAAATTTGCATATTAGCCCAGTAAAAATGTAAAATAGCGCAGTTTAGCCGCGGTCAAGTGTCGTTATTGCGGCTCGTAACGAGGCGATTGTCTGGCAAGGACGAAAATAACGCGTGAGGGCGAATGCAGTCTTCGATATATGCGGTTTACTTGGATGCATTTTCTATTCTCGATCGCTTCGGAGTTTCTTCACCGCGCCGCGAGAGAGACGTTCCTCGGTAGGGAAGAGAAAGAAAAAACCAAACGTTTTGGCTGACATTCGAGTCGGAAATTCCTACTTTGCGTGTTTCGGAAATTTTCAGAGCCACCTAGATCTTCTAGAAACAACTGCATTGTTGCCAAGTTGCACAATGACGATAAATGTCCGCGCTGAAGAATAGCATTTCGAATTGCAGTTTCGGTTTGGCGACTGCCAGTTTTACGTGAAACAAACATATAATATTAGCAATTGTTACGGCGTCAGTTGGCACTTGGCGGTGGATTTGTTACATTTTAACGCCACACTGTCTTCTCTTTTATCTTATTTGTTTGAAATTAAATCAATGCGTAGTAAATAGAATACATTCCTGACTGCGTTTTTAAATATTGTACTTAAACTTTTTATTTAAATTTAAAGTTCATGTTATAAATGAAGTAGATTAAATTAATTACTACAGTCTTCTTACAACGCCCCCCCCCCCTCCCCCGGTCTTGGTCCATGTTTTTTCACTTGTAATTTAATTAATTAATTAATAATATACATTATACTAGTAAAGCCCCCGTGAAAAAGCACAGGCGGATTTATTAGATGCACATCAGAAGTACATCCTTTACAAAAAATACTACTTAAAAAAAACGGACTTTATCTAGGCCTACCTAACAATGCTGACGGGGATTTTTAACTCGGTAAATGTGTACAGTTATAAGGACTATAAAACTGTAGGTCTAGTTGTTAAAATTTTGTATTTACATTCGTTATTATATATTTAAAGAAAGATACAAATATTATCTTATAATTGCTTTTATTTCATATTGATAAATGAAATAGTTTAGAAGTTATTAATATTATAGTGAAGAAATTAATAATCGAAAATATTTATTTATATGTTTTACGAAGATGTACGAATGTTTCCGAAGTTAAACGAATAGTATGTCTTCTTTAAATTTGTATAAATGAATATATTGATTATCAAAGGCTATAATACAGGTTATATACAGTTTAAAACCTCAAAGCAAATCTTATAACATTATTATTATAGCATACATTGTTTCTATAGAAGAACTTCACAAGAAATCATGATAACTGCAGCTGTAAACATAACCCCAAAGTATATTCTACACTGGGTGTACTTAAGTATTACAGATGATGGGTGAAATCAGCTGTTATATTATATGTTACGTACGAATGTATGTGCGTACGGACGTGCACTCGCTTTTATAGGAGTTGATCGTATTCTCAAAAATCACCATAAAGGTTTGTGATTTCGTTACGCCCACTTTTAAGTAAAACCGAAATAAAATAAACAGTTATTTATTCAAATAGTTCGACCACGCTTCTGAACCGCTGACGTGAATTTGCAAAATTATTTTTTTTGTTTGTTTTATGGTTGCAATCCTTTAGGAAATTGGTCTACTCATGAACGCACTGAATAGCTGCCCGAGTATACGAAGTATTAGTAGAATTTGCACATTATCCAGCCACAACATTCTAATGTAATGAGTTACAAGCCCAGTATAATTTAAAGTAATGTCTTTAATGTAATGACACGATTTTCAGTAAATTGTTTCACAAGATACGTTATTTTATAACAAATTGTGGTCAATATTATTTCTTTTATGTAAGAAGAAAGTAGAGACTACGTTATTGTCACGACACTAGGCCTACAACGATTAGTTCGTAATGCACACTTTGACGAGTTTTTTCCAAGTTTTCATAATTCTCGGACAACCTTATCGCGTTGAATTGAATTTGCATTATTATGCAAATTTACTATTAAATATTAATGACACACCCGTAATTTGCTGTGTCACGATTCTACGTATTTGAAAATAAATAACAATCCTCACTCGATTGTTTATTCAAAACCATCTACTGCTTTTAAATATCAAAATTTTCAAACAGTCGGTCGAACGTATTAAAAGTAGAAATTATTGCTTTTAAACCCATCATAAATGCGTAGCCTTCGAATATTATTGTACCTAAGTTATTCCGTTTTTATTGCTATCCGATGACAAACAAATGAAATCATTGAATTCGAAATGACATACACATTGTTTTCCAAACCTAACCTCAATCTTCTAAGTTAATTCAATCGAGTCAGCTGTTCAACAGTAATTGTCAGCTGTGTGTTTCCGCTTGCGTGTTAGTAGTATGCGATACTCTGCGTTGATAGACCGTGATAGTAGAATTCGTAAAACCGTAATCAATTTTCAATATCTGCTTAAAGCCTAATGATATTTTGTTGTTTAATTTTTCTGTACAAATTTACTATTTTTACCATTACTAGGAGAAACCCCTGCGTACTCTGCACGCCAACCCCGTTGGAACCTTCTATACACATAATCATGTCATGTTTTCTTTGTAATAAAGGTGTAGGATTAATAATAACCCCAAAGCTAAGATGGTAAATAATGTTCAAATCAAATTATTTTGTATATTTATAACAGTAGTTATAATAAAGGTAAAAAGAACCAGCAAGGCTCAGGTCTACACTTTAATAAAAATCTAACCTAAAAGTAAGAAATACAAATAATTGCTTCAAAGTTTGAAACCAGCTGTTAATGGAAATATTGGAGCAAACAGCTGTTTTAGCTGTTATTTTATTCAATTGGTTGCTATGGTAATGATGTGTTGGTTCATCAGTCTAGGCCTAACCTAAGAATTTTTTCCGATTAAATTTACAAATATTGAAATACAAATTTTTTTTTTCAAATTGAATTATAGCATGTTACATGGTTAGTGTAGCTTTTTATTAGTAAACATTTGTTTCATTCGGTTCAGTAGTTCTACAGATTACCCCCTACATACAAAAAAACTAATTTGACCACTTTATGATATTAGTATAGAGATAAAATGCTTTTGAGAATAACATTGTTAGAAGAAAACAATTTAGATATGACAGGTATTTACGAAAACTTTAAATTTTCTATTTATCAGTTTTAGAAATTCACTATTTTAAAATGTAATTCATTATTTTCAATCAGCACATTTAAATTCCTGTACAACACTACAATTTCTGATCCACCCATAAAAGTAGCCTAATATTATATTAAACCTATATATGCCAGTTTTCATCCAAAAATAATAATTATTGAGAATTCACAATTAAAAAGTTTAGACTATTAAAAAGTATTCGAACTTTGATGTGTTTACTTATTGATAAAAGACTTTTTGAACACATCATTAAAATTTGAG
>JAGFPH010027397.1:0-10040 GCA_018207615.1 Philaenus spumarius | reverse complement strand
AAGGTAGGGACAAAAACCCATGTCTTATCGCAAGGTAATTCGTACTAGAAGAAATGGGTAGAATTTTAATGTATAAAACAACAAAAGTTGAATTTATACGTATGTAAATGGTATTGTTATATAGTGACCATTGATGATAATATAGCAGTATTCAAACCTTTTAAATAGCAAATATATAAATTAAAGCAAATTACGTTGGTATATTAAAGGGTAATACAAGTCATTAAAAATAAAATTTTAGTAAAACTATACAAGAATTCCATGAACTTATATTGACTGTGTTGATACTATCAAACAACTCTTCTAGGTTCTCATTTTTACTATTTTGAAAGAGGTAACTACTTTTACAGTAGAATTTTCATAGAGTCATAAACAGAGGGATCTCTATCTGGCAAAGAATATCTCGGGTACTCTTTTAACAAACTTTTTTTAAATCAAGGTTTGCGCATCTAAAGTAGTATTTAAATAAGTCATATTATAATTTTATATCATTGTACGCAGAATATGCTAAAGATTAATTTGGTATATTGTTTATTATATTGTTACACATAATAAACATGAAAAATATACAAAGTCACGTAAGAAATGTTGGAATGACGTTAAGTTTGTCTGATGCGATAGAACACGAATAAAACGCTCGTTTTCCCACTCATTTTTTTATGGGTAAATATTGTTTTTGGAATAATTTTGATTACTCAACTGCATAGGTCAAACATTTTCATTTGAAAAATATTTGTTCTGATTGTCACTGCCTTTTATCTACAAATAGTTACAGATTTTTATATAATGCCTTACACATGCAGTTTCTATACTGTAAAAGAGTACCTGCAGGTGTCGATTAGTTTTTAGCTATTATCTATTTAGTAGTATTATATACCTATTGTTTCATATTAAAATTATCTTTAAAGTGATATAAGTATCGTTAAGAATTGAACAGTTCTTAGTTGATACAGAAGGCCGTGAAATTTACGAATATTATTAACTTTTTACCGAATTTTTCCGACTTAGAATAACTATTTTGTCACATAATTTATCATAGTTAGGCCACTCTTTTTCCAGTTTTTTAGACTGAAACTGTAAATTTGTCTATACTGTAATAGCCTACTTACCAAATAATATGTGTATTATATTTTAGATTAAGTTAGGCCTCATTTTCAGCTTTTTTGGAAACATATTTTCTGTTTTCCTGATATAGACTAATAATTATCTACTTTAAATTTAAATGTGATCATATCCAAAATAAAGATATACACAGTTATAGTACCAGGCAAGCTAATAATTATCGTGCTAGACAGCACAGACTAAATCTATACAGCAAACTTCCTGCACAAGCTGGTGCTAGACTGATAAATAAGCTCCCACAGAGCATTAAAGATTTGCAGCATTTTTTACCCTTTAAAAACAGCCTTAGACAGCTACTTTTGTCTAGATCTTTCTACTCTGTGGAGGAGTTCAGCAACAGAGTGTAGCCGGCATTGAAATCATTGGATGTGTTCTCCAATTTTAAATTAAATGTTAGTTGTAGTTTATATGATTGTTTTAAATTATTTGTTATATGTTTTTAATTGTTCAAAACGTGATTGGTATAAAATTGTTATATGTTGTAGTATTTAAATCAACTATTCTATTTAAATTATGAATATTATATTTTTAGTTTAATTTTAAATTTTATTGCTTGTTTCCCGCTTTAATAGTTACGATTTCTTGTCTTTGTGTAATTGTGTTTTAAATTATTTGTTAACTTATGTTTTTAATTGTTCGGGTGTATAAAATTTGTTTGGTATAAAATTGTTATATGTTGTAGTATTTATACTAATTATTCTATTTGAATTATGAATATATATTTTTGTCAATTATTGTAATATTTAAAAATGTTAATTTATATTGGACGTAGCCTATGCAAAAAAATGTCTTTTGGCTTTAATAAAAATGAAATGAAATGAAATGAAATTATTGGCTAAAGTTTGAAATTTTAGCCTCCTAACAATATTGTAGTTTCTAGAAGACATTTTTCCTTCTTACTAAATAATGTCTTTATTATATTTCTGTACATTTAGAACAACATTAGGCTTAATTTTAAGTCTTTTTGTAAATATTTTTGTTTTTGTGAACTTGGCTAAAATTTAGAATACGCCTCCGTACCATATTTTAGTTTCTAGAAGAGAAATTTCATCCTACTTTCTAAATAATTTCTATATTACATTTTTGTATATTTATTTTTGTACATTTTTGTAAGATTAGACCTCTTTGTGATGCCTTTTTGCAAACATATTTGTGTTTTTATGAACTTTTTTACTCATGGAAAAACGCTGACCCGTACGGCGTTGCCCGTAGTGGTTAAAAAACGTTCATGTTTCAAATCTCATAGTGTGTACAATATTATTTACGTTAAAATAATCATCAAACTAAATATTTTTGTATCAGCTCTTCTTGTTAGCAAGCATGTTATTGGAGAACCTCTCTGTAAACAACATTGGCAGTTTGGTCCTCCAATAACAAAACATATAAGTTGTCAGGAGAGCTGACTCTGGAGCAGGCATCCATTTGGCTCTATGTTGGCCATGGGAGAATCAGTCCTTTCGAAAATCTACCCCAGCTACCTTTAAAGTTTACCCCTGAGCTTTGTTTATCGTCATTGTGAAACAGACTTTAACTGGAAACTGAAGTCGTTTAAAACTGAAGTGGTACTCTGAAGTACTTAGTGGAATTCGCCGAATGTACAGTGTAAAACTGTTTCTCCCTCGCCAGCTACTGTGATGATGGTTGCTTCAATCACATATAAGGAGCATAAGGAGCACTGGTACCATTGCACAGCTTAGGAGGATTGATGTTTCGGAGCAGAATGATTGGTGCTCCCACCCTAAGGCGGAGACTGTGAGGTGGGAGATTCCTGGAGGATCCAGTGTATGGAGGAACTTCACAGGGTTGTACACTGCATCCTCCAGTTCTACTACTCTATCAACTGACTCGTACTTCATCTCCTGTGATGTTAGCTGATCCAACAGGATGTTGTTAATTTTAGTAGCGCACTCATTTGTAGGTGTGAGTATCGCTTTTACCCATAGCCAAGACGGATACACGTTACTCATACCTTTCAAGTCAAGATAAATGCGCTGCGTAAAGTCCTGTATTTGGCTGAAACAGTTCACAGGTTATCTGGGAGAGAAATTTTTCCATCGTTTTCCTGTATCTGAAAGTTGCCAATTTGTAGAAGGAGGTTAGAAAAGTGCTCTCTACCAGATTGAGCCATTTCTTGTACTCTCATGTTAATTTTAATTGTGAGGATTTTTACTAAGGGCCATAAAAAGATGACTTTAAACATGCCTTAACCTCATCGGCCCGAGTTCCCCTAGGAACGATAGGTAAGGTCTGTATAAAATCACCAGCCAGTAGAACAGTTACCCCACCCATCAAGCTTTTGTTACTTCTCAAATATTGCAAAGTTCTATCAAGTGCCTCTACTCCTCCTCTGTGAGCCATTGTTATTTCGTCCCACACAATCAGCTCGCATTTCCGCAGAACCTCAGCCATGTCACTCTGCTTTGATATATTATTATTACAGATTGGAGTTTTATGGCGGTTGAGGTTTAAAGGCAACTTCAGAGCTGAATGTGCGGTTTTGCCTCTAGAAAGTAGAGTAGCGGCAATTCCGGACGAAGCCACCGCTATTGCGATTTTCTTGTCTTTCCTGACTCTAGTCAACAATAAATTAATGAGGAAGGTTTTTCCAGTGCTTCCTGGTACATCTAATAAAAAAAGCTGTCTATGTTTGGAATGCACACTGGTAATTAATGTGTTGTACACATATCTTTGGTCAAAATTAAGTTTTGGCTCGTTCGTGTTGACCATCTCAGACAATTGTAGTATATTGTAAGCAACCTCTCTCATTAATTCACGGTTGGGTGAATCGTTGTAACGATCAAGTGACGGAGTAGGCAGGCCATATTGCTTGAAGCCGTGGCCAGACTTTACAAAAATCAAATCTTCTATCAACATCAAAGTCTTGTTGAAAACAATGTACATATCAACTTCTACTCCTGTTTGGTATCCATTCTCTATATATCTTTTTACATCATCAGCTATGCTTTCCTTGTAGGTCTGCCAAAGGTTAAAAGCATCGGATACCTGGCAGAACTCTAACATTACTGATAACAACTCACGGATTTTGTTATGAGATCTCGATAGTGCGGTTTCTTCAAGTGTCTTATGCCAATGATTGTCACCTTCCAGTAATCCCAGTGCTCTTCAAGCTGATTGAAAAGTGGGGTGAACTACACCTTCAACCTTTTTGAGATCACTGAAGCTGGTAGGTCCTAGAACCTCATGTAGTAAAAGACGGAGATATTAGCATTCACTATTTGAAGGGTGTACGGTGTAAACCCTACCCAAAACATCGCCCCTTTTACTAAAGGATGCCCTTGGACGCTCTTTCCTTGCTTTCTTCTACTGAACTTGTTATTTACGTGTAAAGACAGGATTGTACGGCACCACCCACCTATTGTCTAAATCAATATCTTTTACATTTACCGTAAATCCACCTTCCGCCGGAGAGCGTCTGCGATACTGCGGATAACCATCTTCAGCAGTCTGCATCTTCTTTGTGATAGGACTGGGGTATTTCTTACTGCATGAGCCGTTAACCATACAGGGGGATTTCTTGTTCAGGACTCCGCAAGGTCCATGAATCATGGTGGACTTGATTATTTCATGCAGAGTAGGATCTAGATCAGGATCCGGTATTTTAATGACACTATCTGTTCGGCTGTGGGTGATTCTATCTATTAGCCACAGTAGAATGTCAATGAAAAGATACGTCGAATATGTCCTGAGTTAAATAAGATATGAATTAAGTTTAAATTTAAAGTGTCTTTTTTTCTGTTTATAATAAGCTCCATTAAATTTTGTAAATTTTATAAGGTATCTGTTTTAATTTTTTTAAGACGTTTAGAAATAGAATTTGATTTTACAATTATTACGTATATAGGGTGAGCGGTATGAACGTAAACTTTCGCAAGCATTTGTTTGTACTTTTGTATAATGTGCCTTTATTAAATTTTATAAAACAAACAAGACATTAGTAGATTAAACAAATCCATACATTGTTAAATTATAATCCAGGCCTTTTTCTTTGTCTGAAATAATGTCAAAGGTCATCCAGTTTTTTCCAACTCCTCCATCAATGATGTAAATGTAACCTTGTCTTTCTTTATTTAGTATCATTACCTTAGTTATTTTACTAATGATACCGTCTAAAGGAGGATACTTTTTGTGGATATACTTATCTGGAGGTACAGAAATAATTTCTGAATAAAGCAATCTGAAAAACAAAATTCTTATATGTATTGCATTCACACAAATATTTGAATTAATATTTACAAAATATTGTTACATTAATATGATTCGAAACATTATTTAATTGTTTACGGTGTGGTTTTTATTCGCATTTGATTGTAATATTTATTTTTCACAATAATTACGAAGGTACCCTACGTAGGTAACAGTAATGAAATATCTCTTATCATCAAGTTAATTATGCATATTTTTATAACCCAAAAAAAAATTCTAGTAAAAAGAATTGTAAGAACACTATATAACTACTTTTATGATATAAATGTTTGATCTTTGCCGTGTTAAACTTATGATCAGCGACGGCACAAAAACACTTTATCATTTAATTAGATATTGCCAGTAATTTATAATAATTTTAAATGTTAATCATTGGTTTATATTAAAATATTTTTGAATGGAATAATTAATTAATTGTTACTCATACTATTTTAAATAACACGGGAAGCCAAATCAAATGCGTTGGTTAATTAAAGAGATTTTAATGGTTGTTGGTAAACCATCGTTTGTTCAAATATAGTTTAAATCTCTTCAGTTGTACAAATTTATAATAAAATACAGTCATTTAAACAAAATTGTTATAAATATACAATTTTCGAAATTGTTTCCTGGTAAGCATAATGCACATAGCTATCTATATCGCGTGTATACCAGAATGTATTCTATAGGTTTACACATTTTAAATGGATTCATAGCTATTTGTGTATTAAGAGCGTAAAGTATGTCTTTATCGCTTGAGATGAAAAAGTTACCACCCGACGCGCAGCGGTGCGCGTTAATTTCTCGAAAGCGATAAAGACACTTTACGCTCGAATTATATATTAAATTTTCCCTATAACTGAGCTTATAAAGTGACAAAGACACTTTGTTTACTGTAAAAATTCAATTAGTTTCATTGCCATGGTGTTTTGTTAAAAATAGTCAAGTAACACATTCTCTAATGGTGCACTAGTTTTTCACTGCACCACTTCATAAATTCTTTACATTTTTTTCATACAGCTCTCTTGATTTTCGTGGTAACAAGTCTAGTGATATTTACTTTGCGATGTTACTAATATTTGGAGGAATTAGCTCCATACCAACTTCATCTAATTCTTCTGAGAAAATTTATTCAACTATAGTGAACAACATTACTTACGCATTTATTGTGGTTAGTCTAACGGGTTTTAGTCAACATAGGACACAACAACAATCAATATGAATCAGCTGTTTTCTTTACGGATCGGCTAGCGATAAACAGTAGTTTTACAATGTGTTTTAAATCATAAAATAACACTTTACACTAGGTTGCAGGGGAAATACATTATGCTAAATTAAAAACATAAAACAGTAATAAGTGATATTACAGTTCAAGAATAAGATGTATTCAAATTGTGGGTAGAAAAATTTCTATTTTGTATACCTGTAGTTTACGCATTGATAAAGTTTGAACAAGTTATTTAGAAAATTAATTATAAGTTTACTTTAGTAAAACAACTTACCGGTCTCCCAGTTCTCTGGTTCCATTTACATACTCACTACTTGGTAAAACATCTGGTGTGCACATCACACAACTTTCCTTACCAAAATAGATGCTGTATCAATTATCAAATTTCTCGAGCGAGAGATTGATGATACCATTTTCGAGTTAATAGGAGTATCCGTTTCGAAGAAAGCGGTACTAACTTCAAAACGGTTAATCCCACGGACCTGATTTTGGTCTCAATCGATTTCTAACCTCACAAAATGTCAAATTTGATACCAAATACGGCTAGTTTAAAAAAAAATTTTTACCCCCAAAAACGCCCTTTTTGGGGGCAATTTTTGAAAAAATGAAAAAAGTTGAGTGGGGTATCGTTTTTGACATTATTTTGGACGCTGAATCGAATGAGGCCATTTTCAAGTCGATAGGAGCAGCCATTTCAGAGATAAAAACAAAATAACTTGGTTTTTGTAATAACTTTTTTCAACGAATTTTTAACGGTCTTTCGCGTACATAGGGTGTTAAGGGGGTCGGAGTAGAGTATGTTAGCAAAGTTTAATCAAAATCGTTAGAAGGAATTTGGAGTAAATACAAAAAATGTGCTAAAACTGCTCCCACGGTAAGACACCACCTCCGATTTGCTTCAAATTTACATGGGTTTAATTGTTTACATGTTTGAAGGTATCCTGTAAATTTCAGTTCGATCCGTCCAGCCGTTTGCCCTGTGCACTCCGGACACACACACACACACACAGACACACAGACAGACCAATTGCCAAAAATGCATTTTTTGGACTCAGGGGGCCTTGAAACGTAAAGATATTATGAAAACTTGACATCGAATTTTTGGGTCGATCGCAATACTTACCTTACCTAGTATAGGGTAAGGAAAGTAAAAAGACGATTCACAGCCAATTGTTGTGGCAAACAAATAGATCATAACAATGTTGGTCTGCATTATTTTTACTATGTCCGTACTAAAAGTTAAGACCTTATATAGTCTGCTAGGCATTAAGACTGTACAGCTTTTCGCTTATTATAGTTTGTAACGCTACGTTACTTATGACGTGACTTTACAAAGCCATTGTTTAGAGTTATAGACTTTATGGTTATTTAAGTTTCACCAAGATATTATTGTGTCTGTAATTAAAACTCTTTGCAAGAATAATATTACAACTAATTAGTTTGTTAGCAACGAAATTATACCACACAATTTCAGTATTTGTTAAACGATTAGTCTGTCTCATAATACCCAAATGTTTTAAACTTTGCAGATTTATCAAACTACCTCAAGTTACCTAATATTAATTAAACGATATTATTTAAGTCAACACTAATTTAAATGTAACTATACGTATTTTTACATTATTTCCTGAAAACATTTCAATATTGCAACATTCAAATTTAAGTTACACAACAAAAACTGTTTAGAAGAAAATAATTATTAAAGTTATTTTCAAGTTATTTAAGTTATGAATTCTATTCAACATATTGTTTTAGTAATTTGAAATGAAATTAGATTGATGAGATTTTGTTCAAATTCTAAAATGCCTAATATTAAAAAAAAATGTACAATTAAGATTTACTTGGTCTGTAATTCAACATTGCCCAACGTCTTATATTCGAAGAGTGTAATTTTAGATCTACCACTGTTAGATCTTCTCGAATGTTTATCTCAATAAATATTACAAGTAATATATACTACATCCAAAATATTATATTACAAAACAGACTAGAATCACTCAGTTTCTTTATTTTTATAATTTTATTTGAAGATTTCCTATGGTAAGCTTATTGTTTTTGTTTTATAAGACAGTAATATAGTACATTTTTGTTGTTTACGGATTCGTAGTTTAAAATAGTCAACACAGAATGTCTTAATAACATCTCTTACATATAATGAGATTATGTGTGAAATTTATTTGTCTTTATATAAAAACCTAGTTCTGACTATTACGATTATAGCCAATAACAAAAAATAGCCAAATTAGTCCAGCCGCTCTCAAGTGATGAGCTTACAAAGGAACAGCAATTCATTTTTATTATATAGATTTGTTACTTTATTTATAAAATAGTTGTAATGTAATAACAGCAATATTTTTACCTCACTGCAAACTATATTGCATATACTATTTTTTTTTTTTTTTTTTTTAAATGGAGGCAGCTGAAGCAAAGTATACTTGAAATGAATATGTCGAATGCTAATATTATCGATCACTTTTATGGTTTTATTTGTAAAAAGTCACTTATATCAAAGTAATTTTTGTTGGTATAAGATAGTTTAAACTGGTATACATTAAACAGTTTTAGTATAGTTCTTATGTAATTAAAAAATGTAATTTTGGATTCTTGCAATTTTTTTGTAAAGTTTCGAGATATTTTACATAACAAATTTCAAACGGCAGCCATTTTGAAAATATATGAGTAAATGTTTCGGTTTTTTGTACACGGGTAAAAGATGTCATACCAAATATGCATATAAAATTTGCGTTCAATATATTTTCTACATGTAAAGATATTAAGTATTTTGCACAAAAAACTAAAAAAAAACTAAATGGTAGATAACAGGAAAATGAAGCATTTCCGAACCTATGTTTATATTTACTTTTCCCTTAATTTTCACTAGTCCTGAAAATATCTCCGTTTCTTCCTGAATAATAATAAGTTATGTAGTTAAATATATGATTAATTATAACTAGCTGGAAGCCGATCTACGATCTGGTTATGATCCCATCAGCTAAACTCTAGCTTTGTTTTATATCCCCGATAAAGCAAATTATAAAATTATCTTTAAAGATTATTTTATTAAAATATTTTAATAAATACGTTTAATTGATATGTTTTTATCCATTAACTATATCAAAAAAATTTTTTTTTTTTTAAGTATATATCAGCTAGGCCTATGTAAGTGATGAACATACTCAATGTACAGTATTAAACATATGGAAACTGCAAAGTATGTTAGGTTTGTGTTTAAATATTGTAAATGTATTTAAACATTGTTGTTTGTTTATAGTTTAACGTACCCTAAATGAGTGTAAATACCATATAGGATTTTTTTAGGTTAGGCCTATAACATTTCACAACTTAATTAATAAAGGGTAAGTTTTAGAAGCTGTTGTTGTTTAACGTCTGTGTTATATGATATGTATTAGTTGCTATGGTAACTACTGATACACATTAGGTCTACCACACAACTTTAAAGGAAACATCTGATTATGGTACTGGCATT
>JAGFPH010027395.1:0-10041 GCA_018207615.1 Philaenus spumarius | reverse complement strand
AACCTACTTTTTTATCCTTTGAACTTTGTGAATTACCATTAACTTTTTTATTTGACAAAATTTCGCTAAACCTTATTTCACCTTTATTTTAGGCCTTTTTAAGAAAAGCCTAAAAAACCTTTTCTTTTTCAATTTAGAGGAATTTTGAAATTTTTCCCATACTTTGACAGCTCGTATCTTACGTAACTTAGTATTTTTTTATTACCTAATCTTGCAGTAAATACACCCGCGGTTAGCGTAATGCATTTCCTGAAGATTTTTATTTTTTATTTAAATCCTGGATTTTGGCTTCCCGAAAGAATCTTTAAGTTATTTTTACAAGTTTCCTTTCCATTACTAACAGGCAGGGTCCAAAAGTTTAATTCAGCCCGATAATGGACCGCCCGTGTTAACATGATTGTCGTGACCTACATTCAGCTTCAACCCGCGGCAAGTCCAGATTATCCAAACCTACAAAATTAATTATAAATTTAAACTCAAGACCTACAACGAGTTTTGTCCGTTGTAATACATATATACATTAAAATTCATATATATTATATATAAAATTCACTGGACCGCTGACGTGAGTTGAGCAAATTTCAAAAATTAAGTTTATATGCCTATGTTTTAGGGTTTCAACCAACAGTTTGGGAAATAGGTCTACTCACGAAGGCGTTGAACAGCTGTCTGTGTGTACGCAATATATTAGTAGAATTTGTTTGCGCCTAGTGGCCTCGCGAGTTTACACCACTTGGCTTCGAACCGGGTACTTTTATGGTATTTTACGTTTTGATCGATTTTGGGGGAACCAAGCGAGCTATAAGGTCGCATAAAAAAACAAAATGAGCAGAATAACATCCTACATTTATATTTTTAGAAAAAACTCTTAAAAAAATTCATTATCGTAGTAAAAATCTAAAAAAATAGTTACTTCCGCTCAAAAAACGTACTTCTGGTTGTTGGATTTTTTTGGCTAACGAACTCGTCCGAGCGACATAGACAACCAACATGTGTACCAAATTTGGACAAAATCGGACTTAAAATGCGGCCGCTAGAGTGCGAACACATATACATGAATTTTAATGACACCCAAAACGTGTTCTGGGGACCATGATCGGTGCTCATTTGCTACTCCCGACCTTGGGTCTCACCATAAGGGTCACTGCAATAGCTCAATTTTTATATGGAAATTCGCTAATAATAGTGTGTATTTATTGGCAACTCGGTCGGCTGTAAAGTAGATCACTCAACTTTGTCGTAGAATTTTGTTTGATGTATGTATATATATTGTTTAAAATCACCCACACAGGTTTTACTACCTCGGTGTTTCCCTTATTGTTTCTGTAAATTTTTGTGAGCAGGTTATTTTTGTTTTAGTTTTTGAAAATATTATGTTTACTTATAAGAATTCAATTATAATTTTTGTAAATCAGAAGCAATAAAAAACAATCAATCAAAACTTTAGAGCAGACGATTGCAGAATTGAGTGAGACTGTTTAACACATATATTATGACATATATGCGTCACATAGTTTATTGTAATAGACTATCGTGACACTATTAAGCAATATACGTATACTGGGACAAACAGTTGAGACATTCGCCATTGACCATGAGTATGATTTTGTTCAAATAATGAGTTAATATATCTATATAATATATAAAAGCGAAACACCACTGACTGACTCATCACAGTATCTCAAAAACCGTATCACCTAGGAATGTCTAATTTGGTACAAATATTGCTCATAGGCGTTTGAGGCGCACTAAGAAAGGACTTTAAAATATTTGGCCTCTAAGGGT
The DNA here is from genome assembly GCA_018207615.1 of Philaenus spumarius. Lineage (NCBI taxonomy): Eukaryota > Metazoa > Arthropoda > Insecta > Hemiptera > Aphrophoridae > Philaenus > Philaenus spumarius. The sequence goes on along the minus strand of JAGFPH010027395.1, from coordinate 8,256 downwards.
TGAAACCACCCCTAAAACCATAAATATTGGTTGTTCTATATCGCAAAAACCATATCATATAGGAACGTGAAATTTTGTACAAATATTGCTCATAGGCGTTAAAGACACAATAAGAAAGGATTTTTAAAATATTTTGCCTTTGAGGGTTGAAACCACAACTAAAACCAAAAATATTGTTTCTTATATATCTCAAAAACCATATCACATAGGAATGTGAAATTTGGTACAAATATTGCTCATTGTTAGAGGCGCACTATTCTTCTATATATATATATAAAAGCAAAACACCACTAAGAACGGATTTTGCAAAATTTTGATTTTAAAGGGTAAAAATAGTGAAAATTTGGGGGTTCGTACCCAACCCTAAAGCAAATACAACAGCTGATCGTATCAAAAGGCAAGCAAAACATGTTTGTTTATGTTCATTGCCATAGCAACGAATTAACCAAATTTATAATGTTTTTATTATTATTAACAACAACAACTGTTCCCAATTATGTTAACAAAATAAAAGGAAACGTACAAAAAACAATGAAAATTACTTACCGGTACTATATGTTATAAATAATTTTTAGGTTATAGGTCTATACTAAACAAAAACACATTTTCAATAAATACTTACATTTATTATTATTGGATATTTACAATAAAAGTTATATAATGTTAAATCCTTTCTTACATTTAAACTAATCTTAAATTAGTGAAATTACAGGTAATTCTATTAAAATAACAACCATATAAATAAAGCGAATAACTCCTGACTGACTGACTCATCACGAGATCTACGAAACTATATGCCTGATTATCTTGAAATTTGGCGTAGTTAATCATTTCTCAACCCTCTAAGAAAGAATTTTGCAAAATTATGATTTTAAAGGATAAAAATTGTGAAAATTCGGGGGTTCACTCCCAACCATGTAACAAATACAACAGCTGATCATATCAAAAGGCAAGCAAAACATGTTTGTTTATGTTCATTACCATAGCAAGGAATTAACACTTACCATCATTTCTTCAAATTTTTACTTTCTCACTATACTATAGTATAGAGAAAGTATAGTGATCGCAAAAAAAAATCGATGTTGAGATTCTTGTGGAAATATCCGTTTTGGGACCCTCTGAGTCCAAAAAAGTGTTTTTTACAAAATATTTGTCTGTATGTCTGTGTGTATGAATGTATGTCTGTATGTATATAAAGCTAGAGCAAAAACTATTCGATCGATTTCAAACAAATTTGCACCAGACATGTCAAGTAGGCCTGTATAGATGCACGAAAAACAGTTTTAAAAAATTTTGTAAAACAACCTCCTTTTTGGCAAAAAAAACCCCAAAAAATCAGTTATTATTTTTTTAATAAAAAAACGGCTCAACGAATTAACACCTACCATCATTTCTTCAAATTTTTACTTTCTCACTATACTATAGTATAGAGAAAGTATAGTGATCCCAAAAAATTCTATGTTGAGATTTTTGTGGAAATATCCGTTTTGGGACCCTCTGAGTCCAAAAAAGTGGTTTTTACAAAATATCTGTCTATATGTATGAATGTATGTCTGTATGTATACAAAGCTAGAGCGAAAACTATTCGATCGATTTCAAACAAATTTGCACCAGACTTGTCAAGTAGGCCTGTATAGATGCACGAAAAACAGTTTTGAAAAATTTTGAAAAACAACCCCCTTTTTGGCAAAAAAACCCCAAAAAATCTGTTATTATTTTTTAAATAAAAAAACGGCTCTAACGATTTTGATAAAATTTGCCTTATTTGTAGCCTTTAATGTCCCCTACCATATGCAAAAAACCGCATCTTTCTAAAAATTCTCCTTTAGCTAATAATAATAATAATAATGACTGATTCTTGGGGTTTTTTGGCTATAAAGGGGGTTGTTTTTTAAAATTTAACAAAACCTTTTTTCGTGCATCTATATAGGCCTAATTGACGTGTTTGGTGCAAATTTGTTTGAAATCGATCGAATAGTTTTCTCTCTAGTTAATAATAATAATATTTATTAGTTAATCTCCTACTTTAATACAAAATCACCTCTCCTACCCCACCCTACAAGTCACATTGAATCTGTTTAGTAATTTAAATATGTTTGTGAGAAAGTATGTGCCAGTTCCTGGTACCGTATATTTTCTTAGGTGATGATATTAAAGAAAGCGAAATTCTTTGTGGGATCTATCCTGGTATTAAGCCAAATTTGATTTATGAACTTCAAAATTTACTTCGTGAACACAATAACTACATTAAAGATTTTAAGGCTGCCATAGATTCAGTTCCTAAGAACCAGAAAGAGTTCCAAGTAATGATTTAATGCTGATAGAAAGTCTTTGGAAGAACATAGAGGTCGTTTTATTGCTCCAATGACTAAAGAAGTAGCAATTCTCATCGTTGGACAACATTTTGAAAAAAGAGATATCCTCAATAGTAGAGACAACAAATTAATGCGAATCAGTGACACGTACCAAGCCTATGACGCTCTGCAATATCCTCTGATGTTCTGTCGTGGAACATATTAATATACCTACGCATGATGAGAAGACTAAGGTTGCTCTCAATAAGACTGTATCGGCATCAGAGTTTTACAGCTATAGGATAATGGAGCATGATGGTGAAGAATGTTATTTACTGTTATTTTGCAATCTGTTAAATCAATTTTTGTTTGATATGTATGCAAAAATTTAAACTGAAAGACTTAATTGGATTTGTAACAACCAAAAAAAGTTGAGAAGTGAGGAATATATTCACCTTAAAGATGCCATGACTAGAACTGATGCTCAGTTATCAGATATAGGTAAAATGGTTGTGCTGCCATCCTCCTTTACTGGTGGCCCACGTTACATGCATGAGCGAACTCAAGATGCTATGACATAATATGTACGTCATTTCGGATGACCAGATTTATTTATAACATTTACTTGCAATCCAAAATGGCCAGAAATATTACAACTTTTACTTCAAGGCAAAAAATCTAATGACAGGCATGACATTCTAGCCAGAATTTTCCACGTAAAAGTAAAACATATGATCAACCTTCTGACGAAAGGTTACATCTTTGGAAAAACCAAGTGTCATATGTATACCGTGGAATGGCAAAAACGTGGACTCCCTCACATTCACATTTCCCGTGGTTAGAAGAAAAGATAAGACCAGAGTCTATTGACAAAGTTATTAGCGCTGAATTACTTGAATCTAGATTCAGCCCTATATGAAATTATCAAAACAACTATGATCCACGGTCCATGTGGATTTCTCAATAAAAATTCTTCCTGCATGCTGGATGGTGCTTGCACGAAAAAATATCCAAGATCTTTTTTGAAGGAAACTCAAACATTAGAAGATGGATATCCTAAGTATCATCATCGATCTCCAGAAGATTTTGGAGTAAAAGCAATGATCAATGGAATCAATGTAGACAATCGATGGGTGGTACCATAAAACCCTATCCTGTCCCGCAACTTCAACGCTCATATAAATGTTGAATTATGTAATAATTCAGTAAAATCAATCAAATATATCTGTAAATATGTCAATAAGGGATCTGATCAAGCATTGTTTACTATTGGAGATCTCGACAAAATAACTAAATACGAAGCAGGACGATACATTAGCACCTCTGAAGTAGTTTGGCGCATTCTTTGTTTTCCTATTCACGAGAGGTTTCCTCCTGTATTGCATCTTGCTGTACATCTAGAAAATGGCCAAAGATTTTTTTTTAACAAAGACAATATAATTGATAAGATCAATAAAAATCCAAAAACAACACTGATGGCTTTTTTGAACTATGTAAAGTAGACGATTTTGCCAAAACTCTATTGTATTATGAAGTTCCATCTTATTATGTTTGGAAAAACAACCAATTCTGTAGGAGAAAACAAGGTCAGATTGTGCCTGGAATAAAAAGAGATTATGTTTTAGGCCGAGTGTATTCTGTTCACCCCGGCACTGGTGAGTGCTATTACCTAAGCCTCCTTTTGCATGAGATTCATGGTCCACAGTCATTTACAGCTCTAAAATCTGTAAAAGATGTAATCTATCCAACTTTCAAGAGGCTTGCTGAGCAATTGGATTACTGGAAGACGATGCTCACTGGGATAAAACTTTAGAAGAAGCCTCACTTTCTGATTCTCCTAATAAAATTCGAGAATTCTTCACTATCATGCTGGTTTTCTGCCAAGTTGGAAATCCAATGAAATTGTGGAAGAAATACCGAGAAAAGTTGGCAGGAGACATAATAATTCGACCAGGCAGCTGAACCGCTGACGTGAGTTGAGCAAATTTCCAAAATTAAGTTTATATGCCTATGTTTTAGGGTTTTAACCAACAATTTGGGAAATAGGTCTACTCACAAAGGCGTTGAACAGCTGTCTGTGTGTACGCAATATTAGTAGAATTTGTTTGCGCCTAGTGGCCTCGCGAGTTTGCACCACTTGGTTTCGAACCGGGCACTTTTAGGGTATTTTACATTTTGATCGATTTTGGGAGAACCAAGCAAGCTATAAGGTCGCGTAAAAAATCAAAATGTGCAGAATAACATCCTACATTTATATTTTTAGAAAAAACTTTTTTTTAATTTCATTATCGTAGTAAAAATCTCAAAAAATAGTTACTTCCGGTCAAAAAACGTACTTCCGGTTGCTGGATTTTTTAGCTAACGAACTCGTCCGAGCGACATAGACAACCAACATGTGTACCAAATTTGGACAAAATCGGACTTAAAATGCGGCCGCTAGAGTGCGAACACATATATATGATTTTAATGACACCCCAAAACGTGTTCTGGGGACCATGATCGGTGCTCATTTGCTACTCCCGACCTTGGGTCTTACCATAAGGGCCACTGCAATAGCTCATTTTTCCTATGGAAATTCGCTAATAAGACAAATGAACAGAGAACAAGAAAATGTTGAGTTAGTTCTTGATATTGTTTATAACTAATGCCTAATTCTTCTTGAAGATATGGTCTTTTCTATGACAGGTAAAACTCTGTCACAATTTGGACTCATTTCACCATCACGAGAACAAGGGATTATTATTATTATCTTATGACATGGATCAGCTTATAGAAGAAGTAACAGTAAATGTTCCAAAATTAAATCAAGAACAGAGTTCTTTCTTGTTGCTCCTGGTGGGACCGGAAAATCGTTCTTCATCAATCTATTACTCGCAAAAATTAGGAGTGAAAAAAATATCGCGATTGCTGTTGTTGCTTCTACCTTAATTGATGGTGGCAAAACGGCTCATTCTGCTTTTAAACTGCCTCTCAACATGAATCAATCTGATAATACTCTTTGTAACATTTCTAAACAGAGTGATATGGCTCATGTCCTTATAAAAGCAAAACTTATCATATGGGATGAATGCACTATGGCTCACAAAAATGGTATTGAAGCTCTCAACAGAACCCTCAAGGATATAAGAAGTTGCAACGGAGTTATGGTTGGAGTAACTGTTCTTTTAGCTGGTGACTTTAGGCAGACATTGCCTGTTGTACCACGAAGGACACGTGCAGATGAAATCAAAACCAGTCTTAAAACATCAATTTTATGGCCTCATGACAACGTGCTATCTGTGGAAATTAATATGCTCGTTCATCTGCAACATGACTTGAGAGCAGAGGAGTTTTCAAAGCTACTCATAGATATAGGTGACAGACAGATTTCGGAAGTTGAGGGAAGAATAAATATTCCTGATAATCTTGGTGTTATTGTTGAAGATATAATCACCTTGACTGATACAATTTACTCAAATATCAATCAGGTTAAAGATGATTACGCTTCGTGGTTGAAAGAAAGAGCTATTCTTACTCAAACAAACGACTCAGCCAATATCATTAACAACATTCTTTTAGAAAAGCTGCAAACAGACAGCGTAAAGTATGAGTCTGTTGATACAGTAATAGAAGTAGACGATGCTGTTCATTATCCTGTTGAATTTTTGCATACGCTTAATCCACCTGGAATACCACCTCATATTCTTAACCTTAAAATTGGGGCACCAATAATGTTACTAAGCAATATTAATCCTCCAAAACTGTGTAATGGCACAAGACTACAAGTAAAAAGTCTACACAAAAATGTTATTGAAGCTGTGATTTTACCAGGAAAATACGAAGGAGAAGTCGTATTCATTCCAATAATTCCTCTTATTCCCTCAGACTACCATCTCGAATTCAAACGTCTTCAATATCTAATTAGAGTTTGCTATGCCATGACTATCAATAAAGCGCAGGAACAGAGTTTGAAAAGGGCTGGTGTGGATCTGAGAAGTGATTGTTTTTCTCATGGTCAGTTTTACGTGGCATGCTCAAGAGTCAGTTTACCAGAAAAATTGGTCATTCTTCAGCCAAAAAAGAAAACGGGAAACATTGTTTACAAGGAAGTTTTAAGTATGTAACTATATTATTTTGTAAACGTAAATAATAGACAATAAATATTTATTGTATTTATATTTATTAAGAGAAATAAATTCTTGTTGTAAAAATTATAAATTATGTTAATTATTTATAAAAATATATTACATTAATTTATATAGAGGATAGAAAACAAATTATTACATTTCTATTATTTGCATCTAAGGGGTAAAAGTTGTATTTTTCTTAGCAAATATTTCAGTTGAAATCTACTCATAAACCATGCACCCTAAAACCTGATAATGTATTCATTTTCACGTTTGTTCGGGAGTTATGAGTAACAAAACATTGCTTATTAATATCCAACGTGTATGTAAGTCTAAATGGATAACATATATTTGAACAAAACTTACTATGCGTTTTTAGTACAGAAAACTTTTATTTGTAATAATTTTTTTAGTTGCGTTTAATGGTATGGTTAAAAATTTACCCGATATTCCTGCATTCATACTTGCGAGTGAAGCGCGGGTACCTGTTAGTTTTTTAATAAACTGAAAGGTATGTCAAATAATACCTATTTGTTTTGTTTTTTTACTATTTTCAGCATTTTTGAAGTCGTCTCTTATATGCGACTTTCAGTCTATGTTCAAAATCGTAGTAAGTTTTTGGGAGGGGATAAAGGGGGGAGAAAGTTTCTTGAGAACTTCGCATCTTCACGAATAAAAGAGCAGGAAAACAACCAAGAATTGTTGCATGAGAAAGGGGGGTAATTTTCATGAGAATTTAACGTATTCACGTTCCTATGTAAAAGATCATTTAGCGGAATTCACACTATACAATTTCTAGCTTTTAAAACCGTCAAACCAAGTACCGCAGACTAAGTACCGCATATGAGTGGCAGACCTTTTTATATACTGATACCAATAAATCAGGTCTTTAAAATATACTAGTACTTCAAAATTAGCAGTTAAATAACAAAATAATAATGCCACAAATATGAGATGTCAGTCTATTTCAATAGACCAGGCGTCACAAATTTGTGGCGTCAGTCTGTGGATAGAAACCAGTCATCGCACTAAAAATAGTCTATGCATAAAAAGTTTTTAATATGGTGGTAGCGAATGTGTTAATATTATATTGAAAAGGTGCTAAGGAGGGATTATGAAGGGAAATTGTTAGGTCTCATAGAAGTTACAGTCTGAGGCAAAATAAAATAGACCTGGTTGTAGAGTCCCTAGTGGATTTGTACAAATATTAAGCTAACTAAACAAGATATTGTTTCCATTAATGTGTATTTAGTCTGTGACGTAGTTACTGAAATCATGATGTCTCAGGGTATTTTCTTGTTTCTATAACTATAGTATCTGTGATTTTGTGAAATATTTTTATGTTATAATTTGCCCCAGAAATGATATATTTATTTAATACTAGTGTAGTGTTTTCACTTTAAAATTTTAAATCCTGATTAAATGTTTGTGCAGTTGTGACTGCAATGCTAGACGAACTGAGTGAAGTAGACGATCCTTCAGTACCAACACGAAAAGATATAAAAGCACAAAGTCGAAAGATTGTTGAACAGTTTGAAGATCCCATGAAAATGTTCAAAGGTCCTACTGGTCCACAATTTAAAAAGCATAAATGTTTCTAGACTATTTGTAAGGTTAAGAAAAATTGGTGTGAAGTGAATTTTAAACTATTATTTGAATAATAAGTACAGTATTTGAACTATTCGGTCACCTTTTCAGTTTTGAAGAAGCAATTTACTAAATTGTATGAATATTATTAATATTTAAAAACGCAGTAATTACTATAATAGGATAACCATTTTGATGTGTGTTTTATAAGATTGGTATTGTCTAATGTAACTAATACAGAACATAGTGTCTATTACATTTTATTAAAC
>JAGFPH010027394.1:0-10041 GCA_018207615.1 Philaenus spumarius | reverse complement strand
TGAATTACTTCAACATCACAGAGTATTTTAGGAAAGTATAACAACTTAATTGTTAATTGTTGTATACTTTAGAAACATCCGTTGATGGTGTCCATAATTTGTCTGATGGGAGTAGCCAGCACGTTGACATCAGAATATCAAGTATACTGGACTATACTGGATCAAATGCAAGAAATACACGAAGATGGTTACGGAAGAGCTCTATTTAATGGTGAACAATGTTTTACACACTTATTTTAAGTAAAGGCCGATACAAACGCTCAGTTATATTACACAGGTTGGCCTAAGGCACTAACCATTACAAATTTGCTCAGGTTTAAATACTGAAATGAAACTTGTGTTTGTTGCAAATGCTGGTTTGATGTCACTGTTTTATTGTCAATACTAGTGGACCCAGCAATGCTTCGCTATTGCTTGATTTAATTTAAAGGGTAGTTATTCCATTTTATTACATTGACTTGAGTGATCGAATTGCAAAATGGTTTTTATGCCACTTAAGAATATACTACACAAATTTAGATTTATAGTTTGTAAACCTTTTTAGATAATACAGTAAACCTTTTGCTTGCTTTTATACAATCTAAAAAAATTAAAGTTGCGAAGAATTGTAAAAAACCTGATTCCAAATCAGCTATTTTATATATAATACGTAACAACCAATGTTTGAATTGAATTAAAATATAGTAAGCATTTTTACTTGATTTTTGTTTTTGTTTGCTTTAAGTTGGCCAATCTAACATAAAAAAGCTGTCGGTTTTGAAGAATAATAAACTGGTTATAAATGCTAAGTAAAGCTGCTATGGCAATGTAAACAAACATGTGTTGCTAAACTTTTTATAAGAACAGCTGTTTCTGTGCACTATGATCTTGAGTCTATACAAAAGAGGCTATTTAGTTTTTTCCAAATTTGAAACTTTTTCGGGAAACTTTTCAAATTTTTCTTTATATAAAAACCTAGTTCGGACTATTACGAACATTTTAAAACAAAAAATAGCCAAATTTTTCCAGCCGTTATCAAGTGATGCGCTTACAAAGGAACAGCAATTCATTTTTATTATATAGATAACGGAACATGTGCGTGGGCTTTAAGGTTGTGCGATGGGTTTACGACATATTTTTTTTTCATGTTTTTTTGTGTTGAAAACTATTAACCTACTAACATGTTATCAATATGAATTAGACAAAAAAAAATACAACGAATATTTTGCGAAATATGGGCTGTAAAAGTGCTCATTTTTCGACTTCTTGGGAAGAGTTCATCTATGTAACGGTTGAGCGTATGAAAACTAAATTTTTCAGTTATTCTTATTAAAATATGGTGATAAAAGTCCCATATTCTATTTTTTGAAAAATCACGTATTTCAACATTTTAAAATATTCAGTGAATTTTTACAAACGTATTAAAATAATTTTTAAGGTGAAAATTATAGCGTTTTAATCTATAACTCTTGAACTTTTTTTTACAAAAAACAACATAAGTTTATCTCAAATCCTTCAAGAAATAAACTCACCCTTAGGTTTTGGAAACCGCCTTCAACAAAATCGGGACGCAACCCTGCGCTCACTGCTTACCCATTCCAATATTTCTCCTCCTTCCCCTTTTGCAAACCTCCCCAGTCTACGCTCTCTTGCTGTGACTGCGGATGTTGGTTGTTGTGCCGAATCGCAAGGGTTTACAGAAAGCTTAGTCATTCAAATTGTATGGTACTGAGATCTTATTGCAAGGCATCTTTAGATAGATCAAATATTGACGAGGTAGCTTTATAATTTTGATCAAAATATTACTGTAGATGGTCTGGGACGTTGAATAAGTGGGAAATAACAGTACAATTAATTGTATTCGAATCCACGCGTGGAATCAGGTTTACAGAAATCTACAATTTTAAAACGACGATTACATACGTAAATATACGTTTTAGAAAGAAATTATAAATACGAAAATTAAAGTTTGATACATGACCTTTCCAATGGTGTTTGTCTTTTTGAGATTGAAAGATTTTTAAAGGGTCAAATATTCAATACAATCACTCGTTGCAAATGTGTTGGAGTGACGGTACATTATGTACCGTCTGCCGGTTCTAGGGTTAAAATAAAAAAATATTTTATTGTATTAAATTATTTTTGTTTAATTTTTATCAAATTAATTTTTTCTGTACTTGTTTTTCAAGCAAAGTTTAGTTATTTTCTTCTATTTTAATATATTATTCTAATCACGTTATTTAACAAAGTTTAGGACATTAATAAAATTTAGTATATTATATCTCATTGTAAAAGGTAACGTCTAAAGTTATAAAAGAATTAAGTAGCATGCAATGCAGTTTTCATTGATTATTTTGTGTATTTGCATTTATTTCTACCTGGCGAACAATAATTTCAAACTCCCAAAAAAGTGGGTCTTTTATGTATGTTTGTAACTGCATTTATTTCTATATTGTAAGACATGACCTTTTTGCTATATGAAGCCGTTTCCAGACTTTTCAAACACTCTGAATATAGAATTCTCAAAATATTGTTTTACTTTTAATTACTTATTTATGTATACACGATAATAAACTTTAAAAAGAGTAAACAAAATTTAATTGCAACATTCTGTATAAGTTATCATAAAAATGTACATAATAACTTAATTAAACCTATTCAAGCAAGAAGGGCGAATTTTGAGTTATTATAGGTCTACTATTGTTACAAGAAGGCCTAATACTTGTCTCATAATTTGCCAGTTTTATCATTGATTGATTTTTGCGTATTTTTAAAACAACTTTCGTTTATATTTAATCCTAAAGACATGCAAAGCATTTATTATTTCTGTAATTGTATTATGTAACCAGAAGTAATCAATTATAATCAACAAATTCCCCAGAAAACAGAAAAAGCAACTAAATTCCATGTAAAGTGAATGAGGATTAGAAGTTTATACTCGCGGCCACGAAATTAAGCGGGTGATAGAAATTGCGGTGTTGCTGGATATGTAACTAGCCTAGCGACGGAAGGTCGAGATTCGCCTACTCCACGCACGAATTGGCAACACTAAGGCATTGTCCTGCGTGAGCGACGGGGTGCGAGCGACGCGAGCGATGCGAGCGACGCGAAAATAACAAACTGGGTTATCTCCTAGGAGTGTCCTACACTGCGATCAGAGCGATAAAGCGATGTTTGCGCGACGCGACAAGAACAAAATATTTGTTTCAAATCGCCTCAGTCGCTCCGTCGCTTGTTCATACTGCGCATTTCCTGAGTGCATCAGATACGGAGTAGATCTACAATTAGTTGTCACTGGTTTTTTCTTTGTCACTTTTTTATGCATTTAATGTTATATTTTCCACTTTTGTATTGTATATCATTTATTTTTCACATTGGTTTTGAATGTCATGTTAAAACTGGGCATCTTTGTTCAATTTTCGGATGTATTTAATTTATATTTTTTACTTTTATATCACATGTGTACTACTATAACACAATTACATTACTATGCATATACAAAACCAGCTAGTTAATTCTCTAAACAGTCGTTCTTCCACGGAGATTGGTTTTTGGAAATTCTTTTCTTTATATTTTATTTCACCTCGTATAGCATCAGCGATATAAAAAAATGTGCTTGGTAGCGTTCCAGTATATGAATGAAACAACACTCAGGTCCATTTTGACAGGTTTTCAGTTTATGGAACAGGTGGTGATATTCTCCGTAACAAGTCCTCTCTAAATAAATATCGTTAGTCGGTTTCCTACACAATTCTTGAGCAAGCACATATTTTAAGTAATGTTGCTGACTGGCCTTATTTACGCTTTCATCGCCAGATCGCTCACACAGGACACAACGGTCGCGCGCCCGAATCGCTCGTCGTTCGCGTCGCTCGCACCCCGTCGCTCACGCAGGACAATGCCTAACCGTGCAGTGTTGCCTTTCTGCCTGGCTACTCGGTAGGGATAAGCAATGACATTGTTTTCCTATAAAAGTGTTATCGACTGGCACAGACTGTTATTAGTTATTGTAAATGCTATTAACTGACTTCGTTTTTTAACTATCAAGTTGCTTATAACTTTACAGTTATTGTAACGTCTTAATTGCCGGTAACGTTTCAAATTTATGTATATTTTTGACAAAATGATTTGTATGTTTAAAAAGAAAACAACATTTTTTGACTGTATGAGAATAATAATTTACAATATGTTCAAAAAACTAGTACCAAATAAATTTAAATTTATGTTAGATATTTAATATTTTAGCAATAAATAGGAATCCATTAGGCAAAACCTATATTGGGCATTCCTACAAAAGAAAAAGTTTAAAATGTACTCTAAATAGAGTCACTTTTATAAATTAAATATAATTATAAATTAATATAATTACCATTTAGAGTGTGCATCGTGATGTTGCCCTCGAAACTTAAGTTTATGTATGTGCAGGTTACTTGTTGTGTTTTATGTGTTTTTAATATAAATATTTAACGACCTCCAACGGAGCAGATTTGAGTTAAACTGATGATGGGACCACGGACCCGAAACGCGTATTAACTTACAAAATAAACGAAGTCACAAGACGGATATATTATAAAAGGTAATTATATTAGTTTAAAATTATATTTAATTAATGATTTTTCTTTAAATTGGTTTTCCTATAAATTTTAATTAGGCTACTGTACTTTGTATACAAACAGAATCACTTATAAATTTTGTAAATTATATGTAAATATAGAATACTGTAAATACATTGTAAAAACGAGATATAGGAAAATTATGGGAAGTAAAGTTGTTCACGACCGTGGTGTCTTCAATCTCGCACATGTTTCCTGTGGGGTGTTAAATGAACAACAAAATGAATAAAGGCTTAAAAATACTTTCTTACGAAAATACAATTTTTAATTATTTTTTTATTATTAAAATGTAGCCTACATTTCTTATTCACACACAGTACGAGTTAGTTCGCTTCAGGAATTAACTAAAAAGTCTAAAAAACGTTGTTGGAATTTTATTAAGATAAGAAAAAAATAACTGGAATTATGGCTTAACGAAAAAAATAATGGTATCATCATCATATACTATGTAAAGGAAATGTTGTCTATAAACATTTAAATTATTTCCTTTTTTACTCTTGAATATAAAATAGCAACTTACAACATTAAACAAGGGTTACGAGCTACGGTTCTCGCCGAGCGCCCGCGTGTCTTTGTTTTTGTTTCATACAGTTATGCATTTTACAACTAAACTAAGAATCTCATAAAAAAAAGTTTCGAACAAAAAATTTTATTCATACGATTTTCTACAACTTTACCGCAGACGAAATCTTCCTGACCAAAAAGACAAAAAAATCCTCGCTTGGTGAAAAATTCAATACATGGCGGTTTTGAATTAAATTACAATTTAGGTTTTTTATTTTTGTTAATTATTTGCTGCCGTTATAAAAATAAAAAGTCATACCATTGGAATCAGTAGCATTTTCTGAAGGCAGTGGTATAATTTTATTTCACTATGCCCTGTAGACAGATTCACAAGCTCGAGAGAAAGCACACTCAAAAATCTTTACTTGACGGGTGTATTTGTATAAATAACTACAGCACGAAGTGGCATCACCGCCATTTCTATCACCCGCCTAATTTCTTGGACGCGAGTATAGTTTGATCTGTTAGATTGAGAAATTGAAAGAGATGTTCGCAGAGAGAGAGAGAGAGAGGAGAAAGGCAAGGTGGTGGGAGAACACAGTTTCGTTCGCTACTACTAGCGATCCAGCGCCAAAAGATTGAAGCTCTCTCAAGGCTGTCGCGAAACTGGTAAGACCCTCGCTCAACCTTAATATATTTCTCACTTTTTATAATGTCAGAATATAAAATGTGTACAAAGCTGCAATTTGTGTAAAATGGTTCAATTAAACAGATTATTGTAATTAAAGGAAAACAGATAGCCTACTCAAACAACACAGATCTCATAGACCTTTAGGCAGACCTGTTCATCACTAAAATATCACATAGTAATGTTTTCACTATATTTAAAGGTTAGCAATTGCATCCAATTAAGAAAAAAAAGACCAAAATTGGATGAGTACTTTAAAAAAATGAAATCGTAAAAAACACAAACTTCTTCTCTTTATAATATACAACTAGTAAACCCCCGTGAAAAATCACAGGCTGATTAATTAGATACACATTAAAAATACACAATTTAAAAAACAACTCAGAGATAATAATACCAAGAGGAGATAGGTAACTCAATGTTATAAGTTGAAACTATCTTCAGCGCTTCTGGTGGGATTGCAGTGAACTAAAAATTGAAACTGTAACATTTAACACGTTTCCCTTGTTATTAGTTATCCCACCCTGGGCCTACTTATCTAGGCCTACCGAAACTTAACCACAAACTATAATCTACACTGTGCTTAGTATTACATAATAATGATGGTTGAAATCAGCTGTTAAACAAATAGGTAGGCCTATTTCTTCTTTAAATTTGTATTGACGATAAAAGGTTGTAAGACGTACATTATAGTATTCATTAGTTCTATAACTCATATTTAAAAAAATTCAACTTCACAAGAAATTATAACGATTGAAGTTGTAAACATAACCCCAAACTATAATCTACACTGGGATTTACAGACGATGGGTGAAATCAGCTGTTATATTATATGTTACTCACGTACGTACATACGTACACTCGCTTTTATAGGAGTTGACAGAAAAGTGTGGTCTTTTGCTGATACAAAAATTGTCGACATTTTTATTGGGATATATTATAACCTTGAAATTTAGTACAATGCTGCACAAGGCCTAACGATTTATTCAAAAACAATACTTTTTAAACTTCATCTCTCTCTCGAGTTACAAATAATATTTATGTTTGCAACCGGTAACCATTCGTGTATTATAATTTCGGCTGGACTTAAATTTACAGATGGCGGTGAAAAATGTTTTCTAAATCATACTGATTCTCATAAAAATGCTTTTATGAGTAGCTGAATAACTAATTTGCTATCAATGTTGAGGTAAGAAATAATTTAAAATAACAATATTATGGTCAAAGAAATATTTATAAATCGGTTAGGTTAGTTAAAATTTGGTGTGGATTATCACAAACTTCACAGTTGTATACTTCTGTTGTAAGTCGTACTACCAAAATTGGTAGAAACATAAAATGCAAATTAAGGCCAATATTACAGGATTCAGGACACTTTCAAAGTTGAGTTAAGAGCCAAACAAAGCCCACCATAATATAGTTATATTCTACTTATTTTCAGATCCGACGACCAAGTTAAGTATCCATTATGATAACATTGTTAGTACGATGATATTCTGTGTAGTGATGGTGATAAGCTTCAGTGGACATTTTTTGTATTTTTACAAAGAAACTGCCATACAATTCCCTGCGTTTTCGCTTGCTTTGGTAAGAATACAAACTTATATCATTGTAGTTTTATAACAATTATTTACCTTATTTCGGTTCCACCACGTGACTTATTCTTATTCAAGCTGACGCGTATCAGAGCATTTGCTCTATCTTGTCCGTAATATATTTTGTTAAATCTTATCGTGGTAACGATCATGGTTGAGTGATATTAATATAAATACTCTGAAGATAGAGCAAATGCTCTGAAACGCGTCAGTTTGAATAAGAAGAAGTCAAGTGGTGAAACCAAAATAAGTCAAATCATTGTTATATAAAACAAGTGTGACTTGGTAGCAAACAAACATTAGTCATTATAGTTATATCTATATGGTAGTGTGTTAAAATTTTGATAAATATGTACTATTTTTAAAGACTTTAAAATTTGTGAACGTTATTTTATAACTCAGAAATATAATTAATGATACAACTTAAATAATATATAAGAACACATACGATTAGTTACTGATCATTTCAACAGCATTTTCTCATGCGGTACATACAAATTGAAATATTTTTGACCTTTGAAACCCAAAAACCGGATTGGCGATTAAACTAATCACGTAATATATTTTCTCTTCAGAAAATCTTAACAATTTTAATTTTGTGAAAATCGATTACATATATATATTTTAAGGGTGTACATACCATGACGAAACAGTCCCATAAAACCATTTTTAGCGACACAAAGTTTTATAAAGCAGCAGAAAACTGTTGTATTATTCGGGATGAATATCTAAACCATGACTTTTAAACACAAATAGATTAACAAAAATAATAATTAAGGTAATACATTTTTTAAATTGGATGAAACCTTTGATTTGAGTTGAATTACTCGACTAATTAAAATTGCAGTCACGGATTACGGATTACATATTATATATTTTACGAACAATATTCTAGCCGCGCTCGAGCGTCTTACTGGTGATATGGCGTACCACCACTTCACTTAAAATTGACTCCGATCGCTCAATCGATGTAGCCTACTTATTAGATTGGTATTAAACACTTTTATTCACTACACATTTTTTACAGCAATCATTAAATCTAAACGAACTGTTTTAAGAGAACAGATGTGGTATTCTCTAATAAGATGTTCACGTACACTTTTTGTAGGCATTTATTTTTTACTGCACATAATTATCTCGAAATTTTTTTTGATTTATTGTTATGCAAGATTATCTTGAACATTTTTTTGATTTATTGTCATGCAAGATTAAGTAAAACGTCAGTAATTTTAGTTTTGTGAGAAAGTATTATAAGAAAGCAACTCCATATATATTCATGTTACCTAAGTACAAATATCTAATTATTGTTCCCGCCCATTTTCTTTATTTGTTGTTCAGAACAAGAATAACTTTATAAATCTCTTCGTGTTAGAATATTCTTGACTAGAATTTTTTTTAACTCAAACTTTTATTTAGGCCAGCCATGAGAAAGTTACAATTAAAAAATTGTTTCACTACATTTTTAAACATCATCCACTGTTTATTGTAAATAGTTTTCTTTATACTTTTCCAGTTTTACCCGCAACAATTTAAACTCATCACTTGCTTCAACGTTTACATCTGCAACAGAATCCTCCAACACAGATGTTCTATTCTTAACAAAGAGCTACGTCGAATCCTTCAGGATAAAGAACCTGCCAAGTATCAACACACAACTAAACGTAAGTTCTGTATACACGCTAAGATATGATTTGCCGTTCTAACTCATAGTAAAAACAGAGAACCATTTGACATATATATTTAATACTCATAGTTGGGCAAAAGCCTGGAATATTTTTAATAATTTGAAAACTATTTAGCAAAAGTAATGCAAATTTGGAGTTATATATTTGTCACTATAACCAATAGTTTATGAAATACACTTCATATTATTGAGAAACATTCGTTGCATAATAGTACAATATTTGGGGAGGTGTAGTTTCTTACTGGATCGTTATTTTGTGGTCGGGTTTGTACTGTTTTGTTTAAAATGAGGTATAACTCGACCTAGGCTTACATTTAAAAACTGCAAGACTTCCTAAGCTAGCCGTCCCCAGGTCATGCCAAAAACAAGTAAAACACGACAAACTAAAAAATAAAACTTGAAACTGTGTATGCGACCTTTTTGAGTTTACTTCCAATGAAACGGTATTTGCCAAAGACAAAGAAGCTGAAAGTACTTAATGAAAATCATACATTAGAGAACATAATTTCTTATCTGACAGAGGCGTAAAATGCAAAAATAAGAATAGAAATAAAATCGAGTTCCTTTAAATTTATGTTTCATTTCTATATATATATGTGGACAGACAAAAAGATTGTTGTCATATTTCCATGCGGTGGGGAGGTCACAACCATGCAAATATTTATTTGAGATTAATTTTAAAAGAGACCAATTGCGCAGCATGACAGAACTTCAAATTTGTTCCTGAAATAATCATTGCCTTCCAATAAATGGTGAAATTCAACAAAAGTTTCCCGTTGTAGGTTTATTTCATGAGTCCAGATCACATTATTAGCCGAATTTTATTAGAAGAAAATAAACAGGTCGGAGGAGATAAGGACTTCGTCCCTTTACGTTTCAGACCATTTGTAGACGGTACCAGAAATTCATTAATTTATATATATCTTATATATATTTATAATATGTTTTGTTCTCTGATTGATAAGTGGTAGTAAATAT
>JAGFPH010027393.1:0-10042 GCA_018207615.1 Philaenus spumarius | reverse complement strand
TTTACTAAGTTTTGTACGTTATTTACTAAGTTGTGTATATTGTTTACTAAGTTTTTAAAGTTATTTAGTAAGTTGTGTATATTTTTTACTAAGTTGTGTGTTGTTTCCTAAGTTTTCATTATAAAATGTCTTCTCAGTTATTCTTGAAACAAGTTTTTATTTTTTAAGTTTTATTTACAATAAACAGCCTTTTTTATGTGCAAAAGCGATAAGTGCATTTCAGACATAGCTTTTATTTAAACAGCTTTAATATTGCATTCATAATTAATGGTTTAAATTAATGGTTTACATACCATTTCGGTCGCATCACATAATGGGTGGAACGAATACAACACCTGTTTTGTGCACCAGGTTTAAAACACTTTAATTAATTACAAACACAAACATGGCCGATGAGGTTTCAGCTTGCGTCAATGAAAGAAGGGTGTTTCATCGGTCACCGTTTCATAATTACATCAATTTGTTTTGCACTAACAACAACAGTGCGGTGATTTGTCAAGCTGCTAATTGATAGACTGAGAATGTTTGGCGTGAAATGGTAGCAAATGAATAATTTGTATAATATGTGAAAATGGAAATATTGTATCTTATAAATGTGTTTTTTGAATGCTTTTACTGCATAACGAAAGATTTAATATAAGTGGTAAGATGGTAGAAGGGCGGAAGTAAATAAATGGTGGTTGATTATCCTGACACAGTATGACTATTTACTTGGTAAATTTTTTTGATGTTTTATAAATATCTTTATTATAGATTACTAGCTGGCCCGACCCGGCTTTGCACGGATAGACAAAACAAAGTTAAATGTATATTAACAGACAATATATTATATCAATAAATACATTACACTTTGTATTTCTTATGGGGATTTTTAGTAACTTTAACCCCCCCCCCCCCCAAACCTCCCCTTAAATTTAGATTTTTTTTTAAACTCTTTCTTAGCGAGCACCTAGGTCCCTAGAGGAAGCTACATAATAAATATCATTCCAATCCGTTCGGTGTTTCATTTTAGTAACTTTGATCCCCCCCCCCAAACCTCCCTAACACTTCGAATTTTTTAAAACCCTTTCTTAGCGAGTACCTAGGACCCTAGAGGAAGCTACATACAAAATTTCATTCCAATCCTTTCGATGTTTTTTTGAACTAACTTTGACCCCCCAAACCTCCCCTAAAATATCGAATAACTTTCTTAGCGTGCACCTATGGCCCTAGAGGAAGCTACATACCAAATTTCATTCCAATCCGTTCGGTAAGTTTTGATAAATCGTGATTTAGTAACTTTGACCCTCCCAAAAACCCCCCCCTAAAATTTCGAATTGTCGGAAACCCTTTCTTAGTGCGTGTCTAGAGCCTATGAAGAGTATTAGTGCCAAATTTCATGTTTGTAGGCCTCGTGGTTTTGGAGAAACTGTGATGAGTCAATGAGTCAATGGTATTTTTCTTTTATAAGTATAGATAAAAACATTCTTGCCATTCAGGTAAGAACTCAAGACTTACCCATGCGTCAGAATCTATATCACGGGTACCCGCACCATGATCTAAATGCTTCTGTCATAATTAACGTTAATTTCCGAGAATATATCGAAGTATACATTACCTGTTTCTATTTGCATTGCCTCAGGGGTTGATGAAAGAATCGAGCAGTGTTGTAGCCCTCTAGGTTAAGTATTAATGTTATTAGTTAAAAAAAAACCTAATATATATCGAACAACATTAAAAATTAATTATTGTATCACTTTTGCGTATAACAACTACGATTGGCTGTAAACATTTACATCAAACTGTCACAACGACAAACATGAACGACCTGATGTCAATTATGAGGAGGTAAACATAGTGTTCATAAAGTCCCTTTACCCCCCTCATTATTTGTGTTACTGTAAATAAGTTAACAAAACTTTGAATATATATCTTGCGTTGTATAACAGCTGTTCTAGCTGGAAAATTCTTCTCCGGTTTGCGATTACCATTTTTGGTGTATTCCAGGTTTACAAATGGAATTTCAAATTATTTCTATTGATGCCATGTTACTAATAACATCTGAGAGTTAACAAATTTTTGTAGGATTCATTAACCCTTCAGGGGTCGCGTCAATAATTGTTACGTAAGGAGTCGCGCACGGTGGATTCCACCAGGTTTATTAGATAATTAAAACAAATTTTAAAAAAGTACTTTCTTGAGTAAAATGTTATTTAACATGTATTTTGTTACACAAACCAAGTTTTACAGTGTATTTCAATAATATTTTTTTTTACATTTTGTAATGTTTTATAAGCATTAGTTAAAAATATTGTTCTAAAATATACGAAGATGTACGAATTTTTCCGAAGATAAACGAATGTTTATCTGTTCTTTACATTTGTATAAATGAAAATATATTGATAATAAAAGTTTGTATTAATATTCATTTTATAACAAAAAATATTTAAAAGACTTTCTTATTCATTTCTATTCATCTTGGCAGTAACACAGAATATTGTTCTTAACAACACAAACATAAATATTACTAACGCGAAGGGTCGCGCACGGTGGAAAAGACCAGTTGGTAGAACGATTGCAGTACATCTGATAACTGAAGCATCCGGGAAGAGTGCTGGTGTCATAACTGAGTAGTGAATGAGTTTGTGTGAAGGTATGGGAGATGTGGAAGATCTTAAAATCTCCGCTCATTTGTTATAAGTAAAATACGAAAACCCCGGTGGATTAGACAGTGACGCTACCTCTGAAGGGTTAATAAACATGTCACTGTGTAATGTGGTGTTTTTGTTTTTAAATAATAGTTCATTTTGTATTAGTTTGTACTAATAACACGTGAGAGTGAACAAATTTTTGTTGGATTCATAAATAAATATGTCAATGTGTAATGTTTTTAAATAATAGTTCATTTTGTATTACTTCGGCCGAAGGTTATCTTTGGTCAGGTTGAAAGTGTTTGTGCAATGCGTTGGTTCTAAATTGCATATTATGACTTATAAATATACATTACTAGCTGGAACGATCCGGCTTTGCCCGGATAGACAAATCAAAGTTAAATGTATATTAACAAAAAATATATTACATCAATAAATATAAATTAAACTATGTATTTCTTATGGGAATTTTTAGTAACTTTAATCCCCCCAAACCCTCCTAAAATTTAGAATTTTTTGAAACCCTTTCTTAGCCAGCACCTAAGGCCCTAGAGGAAGCTACATACCAAATTTCATTCCAATCCGTTTGGTAGTTTTGAAGAAATCGTGATTTAGTAACTTTGACCCCCCCCAAACCCCCTAAGATTTCGAATTTTTTGAAAAACTTTCTTAGTGATCACCTATGGTCTTAGAGGAAGCTACATACCAAATTTCGTTCCGATCCGTTCAGTAGTTTTTGAGAAATCGTGATCAGTGAGTCAGTGGATTTGGCTTATACAGTATATATAGATTAGTACTGAATTTAATAACTAGGTACAGGGTTACTACATTGTAGGCTAGGCTATTTGAAGAGGTTGGTTTCAAAAGGTTAGGTTATACTTTGCAATCTGTCTTTGACATTGGTAGGCTATTTTCATTTTATTATGTTTGGGATTTGGTACTATTATAATCTTATAGCCCGTCAGGTCCCGCCAAAATCTAACAAAATGTAAAACATCATAACATTACTCGGTTCCAAGTGGAGATCTAGCCATGTGGGCAGTTTCTGATGAGAGGACAACGGCCAGGATGCAACTATTATCCGTTCACAGTTTAGTTGATAGCATGGGCCTTATGGAGGCTTGCCGCGCTACTACCTGACCTAACTACATCGGCTCCTATTCACTACCACATTGAATTATGCATATCCTTGTCTCAGTGTTTAATTCAAGATACAAATTTCTTCATTTCAGTAACGTACCTCATGTTTAAGTAAACCCCATTATGAATTTTAAACTACAAAAAACTTACATTACATTAGTTTTATTCTAACGTGTATTGTTGTAGTCCTATTGCTGTGCTATTTCAATTCTAATAAATTGTTAAAATTATTTTCTGAAAGCAATATATTCT
Organism: Philaenus spumarius; assembly: GCA_018207615.1. Lineage (NCBI taxonomy): Eukaryota > Metazoa > Arthropoda > Insecta > Hemiptera > Aphrophoridae > Philaenus > Philaenus spumarius. The sequence goes on along the minus strand of JAGFPH010027393.1, from coordinate 6,020 downwards.
CCCAAGTAAAATAATACACTCTATAAATAATTACTACAGTACTATACATCAGAAATTAGGTCATGATAGATAGTACACCACCAATAATGCTCTGATGTTTTCAGTAAATTAAAGTTATTGCTTATTTTTCTCAATCCTTAATTCATTTTGATAACAAATTTTGAATTCAAAGATTTTTCCAAAAGTTTTTATATTATTATTCAGTTATATATATAACAGCCAAAACCCACTGACTCACTGATCACGATTTCTCAAAAACTACTGAACGGATTGGAACGAAATTTGGTATGTAGCTTCCTCTATGGCCATATGTGTTCATAAAGAAAGGTTTTCAAAAAATTCGAAATTTTAGAGGGGGTTTCGGGGGGGGCGGTCCAAGTTACTAAAAAAAGCTACCTATCGGATTTTAATGAAATTTGGTATGTTGCTTCCTCTAGGGCCCTGGTGCTCGCAAAAAAGGTATTTGAAAAATTCGAAATTTTAGGGGCGTATGGGGGTCAAAATTACTAAAAATCCCTATAAGAAATACATAGTATAATATGCTTTTTGATAAAAATATATGATTTTTCTTAATATACATTTAACTTTGATTTGTCTATCCGTGCAAAGCCGGATCGGGCAAGCTAGTTTCTGTACAATATTAAATCATTTACTTTCCTAAAAAGAAAACAGCTCTTCCATAAACATAAATGTAAACAAACCAACTATTTTTTCAATTTGTATTAATGTGGAACAAAGTTATTTCTTATTCTTGAAAATATGCATATCAATAAAAAACAATATCAAGGGAAATATATTCCTAATAAATAGCTTAAATGAGTTTTATAAGGTTGATGTTTTCATGACGGCTACTAGCGTAAGATCTCCGTTTAAATAGCACGGACAATGACAGCCCATGCTATCAACTAAACTGTAAACGGACAATAGTGAAGCTAGATTGTCCTACGAACGAAGCCAAGCAGTCCATAATCGGAGTCCGCAAGATCAATGAGCAAAACACTTATTTGCATTTACTAACTTCAAATTGTTGAATCAGCTTTATTAAACAGCAAAAAATATTGACTTCTAACCAAAGCCGAGTTTAAACTAGGTAACTAAACAGAGTAGGCTACTAACATTGTCTATTTACGTGATTGTTTGTAATCAGTGTATTTTGTTATTTTTATAGAATCGTTTTTCATAGCAGCTGATTTTATTGTTAACAATTACCACGAAATAATATACAGCGCTAATTAAATAACAACTTATGAAAACGATTAATCACCGAGGCAGTGATATTAAAATATAAACATTCATAAATATGAGTTTAAAGTAAACGACATTTAAAGTGCAATATAAGTACGGAAAATTTTATAATGTGATAATAAATCTTATTTTAAAGTTTAAGGTTAATAGTTTGCCATAAAGTGTTTAAACTATTTTAGACCTAAAAAGTTTAAGAGAATTTTTAGCAAATCCCACTGTCCCAAAAGTGAGATGCCAGAAATTTCAAATGTAATATAGTTTCAGTTTACACTTTTTTGTCTAGTGGAAATGTGAAACACGGATTTAGTAAGGATATTCTACAGGACGATAAGCCGAAGGTTGACAACCTTCCTGAGCTGAAAGGTTTGCGGATGTACCTGGATGGGTAGAAAGGGCTATTGTGGTCAAATTATTTGGTAGTACTGACCATAGAATAAAATGAGGGATATTCAATAATTACTAGTGGGTAGCTGTAATTAATTTTTTAATAACAGTTTATAATATGGCGGTCAACTATAAAAGGTCGTACAGAATCCCAAAATTTGATTTTGTTTGTGGCTGCCACACTTAAAAATAAAACTGTTTTAATCTTAGGTCTTTTTGATTTAAGAGAAACGTTTTTGATTCAACGATGCAAATCGAATATCCTTAGCTTGTAATTTATTGTAAAGTACCTTAAATTGAGTATTAGTATTTTATAGAATTTTATAAAGTGAATATTGTTCTTTTCCTGTTTGTTAGTTTTTGCTATACATATTTTATTAAGTTGTGTTAAGCTGTTTGTAAAAGTTCCGAAGTATCGGAGTCCGGCAATCGTGTCGATTTAGGTTCACACGTGCAGCCCAATTACGTTCAAAATATACTCCTAGTATTTTCCGAGTCGTTTTACCAACATAGACATTATTTTAAAACAGAGAGAACAGATTTATTTATTTTGGTAAAGAGAACAGATTTTGGATTTCCTTTCCGTCTTTTAAAAATAGAGGTTGCAAATTTTAATAAAATCTCCCTACCGATTGTTTGAACTAGCTGGGTTCCATAATGTTATTACAAACTTTGCCTACGTAAAAGCAAACATTGTTGTCTGACGGACTTGTTAATTTGTTTGGGGTACTGCGCTAAAAGCAAAACTAAACAATTTAAATTGCACAGAGAGGGATATTATGTCAACTTCGTGTTTACCACAAACATTTTACAAACATTACACATGTTTTTATGCAAAGTTGTGAGATCTAACGCAGGATTTTTTATAAAGGTCAATTGCTATTTTTTATTCCTAGATATAGAGTGAAAAATCTAAATTTCTTTAGAGTTATTAACATAATATCAGCGCATAGGGGCTCGATGAAAATTTTAATTTAAATACGTGGCTTTATCCTAAATGGTTGACTGCCATAGAATCAACTGAGACCAAACGCTACTTAATACGAAAACGAAAATTTAAAGGTATATTCTTATGGGATCATTGACAAAACACACAGATAGGATTTTGAAAATGTGTGTTTGTTAAAACATAAAAATAATGAACATTCCCGTTCACTCCAAACCCTATAACAGAAAAAAAAATACCTGATTCTGATCAGAAACTTAGCAACACATGTTTGTTTACATTCATTACCATAACAAAAACATAGAATGCATTTATAATTATTCGTTCACAATCAATAGCTTTTGTAGGTTAGTTTAACAAAGTAAAATCAAACACAAGTGAAATACAACGAAAAATATATATACTTTATTATATTCATTCAAACACCTCTTGTTACATGTTATAAATAAAACAGCTGATTTGGATCAAAAGCTTTAGGTTATGCCTATACCGAACCATGTCACATTTCTTGAAATCATTAACATTTATTAACGAATTTCCATAAGAGTAATGAGCTATTGTGGCCCTTATGGTAAGACCCAAGGTCGGGACTACCAAATGAGCACCGATCATGGTCCCCAGAACACGTTTTGGGGTGTCATTAAAAATCATATATATTTATGTATATATGTGTTCGCACTCTAACGGCCGCATTTTAAGTCCGATTTGGTTCAAATTTGGTACACTCGTTGGTTGTCTACGTCGCACGGACGAGTTCGTTAGCCAAAAAAATCCAACAAACGGAAGCACGTTTTTAGACCGGAAGTAACTAATTTTTTGGGATTTTTCCTAAGAGAATGAATTTGTTTTTTTAGTTTTTTTCTATAAATATAAATTTAGGATGTTATTCTGCACATTTTGTTTTTTACGCGACCTTATAGCTCTCTTCGTTCCCCCAAAATCAATCAAAACGCAAAATACTATAGACGTACCCGGTTCAAAGCCATGTGGTGGATTTTACTGTGGGGTTGGCGTGCGAAGCACGCAATGCATTGTGTATTGTAGATACTTCCAATATGCGGAATGGCATGCGAACCATTTTGCAGCTACTCAGCACCGTCGTGAATAGACCTATTTCCCAAATTGTTGGTTGAAACCCTACAACATAGGCCTACGAACTTAATTTTGGAAATTTGCTCAACTCACGTCAGCGGTTCAGCTGCGTGGTCGAATTATTAAATTAGCAACCGTCTTGGGAAAATTTAGAGTCAATTTTAAATAAAAGATGTTTTAGCTTAGACCTATGTTAAAGAAATTCGTTTAAAATTTAGATTTAACTATTCAAATATTAACGGTGAAATTACAAACCACGCAGTCATTTTAATTCGTAAATATATGGGCGTATACAATAATCTGTTTGCATTGGCTTCGCCATGTGTCGCAGCGAGGTTTAGCGAGCGAAGCGAGCAGGGGTGGAGCCTATATTTATATACAGGGCGTAAAAAAACCTTTCAGGACTTTGGGATATTTCTAGTAAAAAAGGAAAAAACAAGTTCCCATGAACATAGGTCCGAAAACGCTTCGTTTTCCAGATAACCGCCTTTTTTTTTTTTTACAAAATATTTCATATCTAGACAACGGTTCGACTGATTGGGTTCAAACTTGGCATGCAGTTTAACCCAACAACGATGTATCTCAAGAAATACAGGCGATCAAATCCAATCATGCGTTTCAAAACGGTGGCTGTTTGAAAATTTAAAACCTTAATTACTTAAAAACCGTACATTTTAACAAAAAATGTCGAGACAACGTTTTTAGTTAAGTTATGTGTAATAATTGGTTTGTTTGACCCGGCATCCTATACCAACAATGTAAATACTACAATATCATATGACTTTTGTACAGTTGCTTGAACTTATCTGTTGTCCTTCATCCGATTGGTTTGACCCCGTCGAGCAACAGTCAACAAATAAACAACAATTCAGACATAATAACAGAAGATTTCGCTTATATCATTGTATTTGGATAACCTAATAGAAGTCCGAACCAATGCACTATTTCAATCCACTGGAAATTCGACGATAGTGGCGCGATCTATGGGGGAAACGACGGAAGCGGTGCTACCAATGATTTCTCCCTTGCGCTACCTCGCGGCGCGATCATGCAATATTTTCCTGGCAATCTTTTTTTCGCCACACTGCCGCCGTATGCATGCATGATGTATTTTATTATTCATGATCTATTAAACGAAATTTAACCTAGATTATACATTTCAGTTATGTCACAAGTTAATTCAAAACAAACTTCTATAATATCTGGATATAATATAGGTTGTTTTTATGTAAATACTGATGTAGGCTATCTTACACTACATAATCGGATATAAGGTTAGAAATCGTTTAAAATGTATTTATTTTTACAATCCTTTTTGTTTACATCAATCTTGACAGCTTAAAAACAACTAATCCTGCAAACATAACACTATATTTTAAACTATCACTATATTCGGCTATTGGTCTTAATTATTGCTATTTTAAAAGAACCATATATTTTGAGCTTCATTTACGAATAAAGGAAATCTCTCCATCTGAAAGCGATTTAAATAAACTCCCGAAGTATCTGCGTACCTACTTGAAATCCCCTGGAACATACATTTATAATTGGACAAGCAAGATCTGAATTCGTATAATTATAACGTCGTAAACGCTAATTATACAGTCTCTTTACATTTAATAATCTTTTAATTTATAAAAGACGGAAGGGGCGAATGAAAACAAACGGAATATTTAATAATTCAAAGTGCCTTTCAAATAATATCATCTAATTGGATGTTTGTTAACTGGCTTCTAAATGAACCCATCATTAAGTCCTGCAGTATTTCTTAACCTCTGAAACTGTAATTTGTTGAATATTGTCGTTTTAATATAACATTTTAAACGTGTACTTTTGTAAAACCAATTCATATAAACTAAATAATTCCATTTATCAATAATACACAAATTTGACAGTTATAAAGTTTATGCCAATTAAATGGATTGAATGGTGATGGATGATATGAGACAGACGCTATTTAAACACAGAATTTGTTTAATATCTTGAAATTAACCAAATTTATTTCATGATTATAACTTAATATTATAAGCTTGCAATTTGTTAATGTCACATTTGTATTCTTTAATTGTTGATCAGTAAAAACATTTGATTTTCTGGTTAAATCTCAAAGCACGCTAAAGTTCAAATCACCTTCATCTTTCTCCTTGCAATTATACTTTTGGCTCTATATTTATAACAAATTGAAGACATTTATTTTATTAGCGAATTTCCATACAAAAAATGAGCTATTGCAGTATCCCTTACGGTAAGACCCAAGGTCGGGAATAGCAAATGAGCACCGATCATGGTCGCCAGAACACGTTTTGGGGTGTCATTAAAAATCATATTATATATAGGGCCTATATATATGTAT
>JAGFPH010027391.1:0-10042 GCA_018207615.1 Philaenus spumarius | reverse complement strand
GCATATTTTGGAACTAAAGCCTTCGCGCCGAGTGTTGAGGCCTGACAATTTTCTTACAATTTAATTGGTTCGTTTCTAAGGGCGCACTTCTTGGTACAACGTTGCCACATCGAGCAGCTTTGATCATAATTTACTGCGTAATTATTTGAGTCAATGTTAGTGATGTGTTGCTGTTGTCACGATTCATGTTACATTTATGGCTCAGGTCTACACTTAAAACCCCTAACCTAAAAGCTAGAAATACAACAATAATTGCTTCAAATTTTGAAATCAGCTGTTAGTGGAAATATTGGAGCTAACAGCTATTTTATGGGTTATAAATTGGTTGCTATGGTAATAAATGTAAATACATGTGTTGATTTATCATTCTGGGACTAACCTAAGAATTTTTTCCGACTAAATTTACAAATATTGGAATAAAAAAAGGTTTTTATCGAAATGAATTATAGCCTATGTTACTCAGGGATAGTGTAGCTTTTTATTAGTAAAACTGTTTTTTCAATCGGTTTAGTAGTGCCAGAGATTACCCCCTACATACAAACAAACAAACAAACTTTACCTCTTTATAATATGAGTATAGATAAATATCACTATGGGCTCTGAACCTGGACGCTTCACGTCCCAACCCCGACTCGGCCTTCGGCCTCAGATGGCTGCTTCGCTTCACTCGCAGTTGGAAAATTCGCTAAAGAATCTCGTTAATCTTTGGCTCGTTTGTACATAGGTTTGTAAAATTATGAAACCAGGCTTAAATATATTTACAGTAATTACAATATTTATTATAACCTCAAATACATGCTTTAGAAACGTGAGTGGCTTTCATTACGATTTTAGTCCTAGTTCTACTATCTTCTGTGAACTAAAGTTTTGAAACCAGGCCTAAATATACAGTAGTAAAAATTATTGCAGGATTAATATAACCTCAATACTATGTTTCAGAAATAAGCCAGGCCTATATCACAAAATTGACTGTTAGAATTTATCCATCTTTGCCAAGTTTACTTTTTTTTGACAAAATAAATTGTTAAATCAGGCCCAATTTATTCTAATCCTAACGTGCTAAAACAGTATAAATTAGTTTGTTTTTTCAGTAATTAAAAACTATCTAATGAACAGCTGATTTTGAATAGTACTCATTCCCATGGCTTGTTTATAAACAGCTGTTTTGATTGCTTTATTTACTATTTCGTTGTTATTTTGTAACCAACATGGCAACCCATAAGACCCATGTTAAAATTGTTCAACTTTTAAATTAGTATTTCTCAAAACATTGCGTTTTAACACGAAATATCAATATATTACCTAAAAATCAAAGCTACACCCAAATACAAAATTTCTTTGAATTCGTTAGAGCCGTTTTCGAGATCCGCGTCAGATACAAAGATATAAAGATACAAAGATACAAGAATTGCTCATTTAAAAAAAGTAATAGGATATTTGATTGTATCTGAGTTTGAAAAAGGGGCTGATTCTGATCAAAATAATGTGTTTTGTAGAGGCTGCTTGGTTTTTACAACAATCTATATTTCAAACGGTAGGATAATAATAAAATTATAAAATTTAATATTAGTACACTACAGTACCAGATAAATAGAAAGTTTGTAGGTAGTATTGCTGAATTTATTGGTTATGTTTTAAAAACTTAAAACATCTTTTCATAACATATTTATTCAGGGTTTTGTATTAAACCATATACATTATTTAAATTTGGCTAATCTAAGCTTTTGACCAATATGCTATTTTTTAATTTTTCTCTTTTCAAAATTTATTAAAAAACGAATTACCTAATTGGATAAAATAGGGCTAAACTTTTTTAGAAAAGAGACTATAACAATTTGTTTACTGAAAACTGAATTATTCAAAATCAATCCAAAATTTGGCCTTTATGTCTTTTTACTTATATTTTAAAGACATTTAATTTTTGTAAAACATAAGAAAAATTATATGTAATTTAGTACATATATAATATTGTACTTAATATTACAATAAATATGTTTCTGTAGACTTATTAATATTCCAACAAGCTTTTAAACTTCTATACTTATTTAAAAATAAATGCAGTATGATTCACTTCTCAGTCCAAACTGAAAAACAAAACAAGTTCTTTGCCAAACTCAATTAAGATAAAATAAGATAGCCATGTTCTAATATCAATTGAATATCTAACGGTAATAAACGTCAACAGTTATGTACAAAAATAAATTAATAATTTCAAAATATTGAACTGTCCCCACCTAAATTGTGTCCTAGTTAAACATTAACTTATTATAGGCATATAGCCTACTATAGCAAATTGTGATAAACCAAGAAATAGCTATTAACCATCTTCTTACTGCATTACCAATGAATACTTCATTGGTATTACTATAAAAACAAATTTTATTTAAAAAAATGTCAACTGCCTCCCCTTCAAAATAAAGGTTAAGTTGGTAACAGTGTTAGAAATTCTAATATTGTGAAACATAAAAACCATTTTTCAAATTACCACGCTTTTTAGAGTTTCTTTTATGGAAAAACATGTATTTATACACAATTTTTATTGTGTAGATTAGAAATAAGGAAACGTTTTTTTACTGCTATGCAGCCAGTAAGAAAGGAATAACAGTCAGCAAGAAATGGTATTTCTGAATAGTACACTGTTTAATTTCGTTTGGTTAAACTTTCATTAATCATGTCTTTATGCACATTGTACAGAGGTAATGAAATTGAAAAACATTCTAAAAATATCTAAAGCCATTGTTTTTATACAAGCTTTGCTCCATAGCCTCGTTCGAATAAGAGTAGGCCTAACAAAAAAACAGGTATTTATGATTTACAATAGTACAATTATTACCAAATGAAACTAATGCAGGATTGAATATTAGGTCAATGGTAACATTAAGGTGAATTGTTATGTTAATTGATTGACAAGAAGCAATAAAATCGACAAATATAGTACTTTTCTTTTTACAACATTTAAAAACGAAGGAAATGTCAGTGATTGTACATAGACGGAAAAGAAAATGCTTGCTAAATACTTTTAGCTTTTAAGCTGTAAATTCTTGTTAAGAGGCTTAAACAAAGGTATTTTTGTTAATAGACGTGTTATAAATCCGCATATTTAAGTTATTATGAATCACAAAACATTAAATAATTTAATAATAACCTATATGACATGTAAATGAGTGGCAAATAATAATTACAGTGCTAAAAATTACAAAAGTGCTAAGAGATCATTCTGGTGTAATGGATAGAACGTCTGCTTCTAGACCTAGTGTTTCTTAGTTCGATCCTGCAAGGTGGTAGTGTTTTTTCCTTGTTTTTAGACGATTTTCAAAATAAAATTTACGTTTTGGTGCAAACAATTAATATTACGTTTACAAAAAGTAGCATAGAGGAAAAATAAACATTTATGGCACACAGCTTAATAAAGTTTTATACAATTTTGGTAAATAAAGTAGACAAATTAATGCTCATGAGCCCATCGTTTTTGCAATAGAAATTTTATTAAAATCAAATAAATGTTCTTTATTCAAGTTGTAAACTATAAGTTAGAAATTAAATCGAGTTGGGGTAACATTATTTCTTTTAAAGTGAAACAAACCAAAAAATACGTTTTCGTAAATCGGAACTAGATTATTTGTTTTAACTGAACAATTGCAATAGGTACCAAAAGCTACAAAGCACGGCAAAACAGAAAATCGATTGCTTTTATGCAAGCTTTGGAATAAGAGTAGGCCTAACAAAAAACTGGTATTTATGAATTAAAATCGTACAATTACCACATTCAACTTATACAGGATTGTATATTAGCTCAATGGAAACATTTTGGTGAAATTTTATGTTAATTGATTAACGAGAAGCAATAAAATCGACAATAATTACTTTTCTTTTAACAACATTTCAAAACGAAGGCAATGTCAATGATTGTTCCTAGACCGAAGAGAAAATGCTTGCTAAATACTTTTAGAGACTTAAAACAAACGTATTCTTGTTAATAGAAGTGTTATAAATCCGCATATTTAAGTGATTATGCATTAAAATACTTAAATATCCTATAAAAATTGAAAATTACATATTTAAATATTATACGACTTGTAAATGAGTGAACAAATTATAGAACTCAAAATTGCTAACACTAGTAATATATATAGATCATTGTGGTGTAATGGATAGAACGTCTGGCTGTAGACCAAATCTTTCTTGGTTCGATTCTTGTGTCATGGTATTTTTTTTCTTGTTTTTCAAATAATTTTTACGTTTTGGTGAAAACGATTTATTACGTTTACAAAAGTAGCATGGAGGTAAGGTAGACATTTATGGCCATTATACCTTCAAATTTAATAGAGTTTTATACAATTTAGGTAAATAAAGTAGACGAAAGCTTTTGAGCACATCGTTTTTGGAATATTACAAATTTTACAAAAAAAAAAAAAAAATAAACGTTAATAGGCCTACACCAACAACTACAAAGCATGGCAAAACAAAAAATATTGTTTCTAATGCAAGCTTTGGAATAAGAGTAGGCGTACGCCTAACAAAAAAAAAACTGGTATTTATGAATTAAAATCGTAAAAATTACCACATTCAACTTATACAGGATTGTATATTAGCTCAATGGGAACATTTTGGTGAAATTGTATGTTAATTGATTGATGAGAAGCAATAAAATCGATAATAATTACTTTTCTTTTTACAACATTTCAAAAGGAAGGAAAAGTCATTGATTGTACCGAAGAGAAAATGCTTGCTAAATACTTTTAGACTTAAAACAAACATATTCTTGTTAATAGAAGTGTTATAAATCCGCATATTTAAGTAATTATGCAATAGAATACTTAAATATGATTATGTATAAAATTGAAAATTAAATATTTTAATATTATACGACTTGTAAATGAGTGAACAAATTATAGAGCTTAAAATTGCTACCACTACTAGTAGATCATTGTGGTCTAGTGGACAGAACGTCTGACTGTCAACCAAATCTTTCTTGGTTCGATCCTGCAGCGTGTCATAGAATTTTTTCTTGTTTTTCGTCTACAGTATTTTCAAAATAATATTTACGTTTTGGTGAAAACAATTTAATATTACGTTTACAAACAGTAGCATGGCGGTAAGATACACATTTAAGGCACATAACTTTAAATTCAATAGAGTTTTTACAATTTAGGTAAATAAAGTAGATAAATGCTTTGAGCACATCGTTTTTACAATTTAATTACGTTTACTAAAAGTAGCATGGAGGTAAGATACACATTTAAGGCACATAACTTTAAATTCAATAGCGTTTTATACAATTTAGATAAATAAAGTAGACAAATGCTTTGAGCACATCGTTTTTGCATATTACAAATTTTACTAAACAAATAAACGTTAATACCACTTTATTCAGAGTTGTAAACTATAAGTTAGAAATAAAAACAAGTTTAAATATAACGTAGCCTAATTTCTTTTAAACACATCATAGCCTAACCAAAACTACGTTTACTGAACTATTCCAATTTGCAATAACAAAAAACTACAAAGCACGGCACAAAAGAAAATCTATCTTTCTGGGTTTACCACATTTTTTACTAAACAGGAATGAACTTATCGTATTTTTTCCATAGGAATCTTTAATTGTAAAAAAATAATAGATACTACTGTATTTAAATATTAGAGGAAATATTTACAACGAATATAGAAAAGCAATTAAAATATTTCGCTTGTTGCAAAAAAAAAAAACTTTACTAAAATCGAGCCTACTAAACTTAAAAATTAGAATAATTCTAAATCTAGAAATGTAATGAACTAAAATTTTCTTTCAATAGAGATTTGAAACTTACATCAACTTAACAACAGGACAATAATATTTATTTGTTTAAGTAGAATATAAGAACATTTATAATGATTTCAAATGTGCAAGTAATCAAATTATAGTTGAAATCAATATATTGTATTGGTAATTCAAAGGACAGGCCTAGTTACTTATCGGCAAGTGAAAAGCAAACCGACCAAGGGACTGGAGTAATAGGAATACAGTAGTATCAGGATTTAAAGCACGATCTGGCATCGTCGCCCTCAATCAAGGTCAATGCGCGCTCAGCTTATAGGGTGTGTTTGTTGTACTTCCGTAGTAATGATGATTGGTGGGACAAGATGACACACTTCCGACTCTTCAATATTTGAGGGGTAGACCCGATAAACAAAAATGTTCATTTAAACAAAATTGGCGGTGTGTAAATGGATTTTGATAAATTATTTATAGAAAGCTATCATAAAACCATAAGAAATAACTATCAACCCGAAAACCCGACAATTGTGTTTTATGCCGGTTACCCGACAATTATATGTGGGCGCGTATGTGTGTGTGGATGTATGTGTGTAAATAAATTTTTGTCGTACAGTTTCTCAAAAACGAATCAACCGATTGAATTCTACGACATGTCATTCGAAAGGGTGTATCAAAACTTAGATCTGATTAGATTTGAGAGTTAATCCATCGAGCCAATCCGAAGAAATTTAAAAAAATAACCTAATTTTTTTTTGGAATTTTTATGTTTTTTAAAAATAACTTTAAAGCGTGCGAAAAAATCATAATAAAACCATGTATACATTTTTTGTGCTTAAAAAACTGCGTCGACTGCTTTTTTGAAAATGAAAATCGGACGACGCATTCAAAAGTTATCGTTGTTTAAAAATTCACAAATTTTCGTTTTTTGGTATTTTTTGGTGTTTTTTTAACATATCTTCCAGATTTCTCAACCAATCAATATAAACCTGTACATTTTCTTTTTGTGCTTTAAAAACTGCGTAGAATGCTTTTTTAAAAATGAAAATCGAACGACGCATTCAAAAGTTATCGTTGTTTAAAAATTCACAAATTTTTGTAATAGTGTTTGTTGTAATTAAACTTAGCGGGAAGTTACATGGATGGCCTTTAGGGTCAACCGTCTTCCCAATTTTTTTTTTTTTAAATTCAAACTAAGCGGGAAGTTCTAGGGTTGGGCTGCACGGTCAACCAATTTTTTTTTTTAAAACGCTTCATTTTCCAGATATTCGCCATTTTGTATTTTTAACAAAATAATGTATATCTAGAGAATGATTTGACTGATTGAGTTCAAACGTGGCGTTCAATTTAACCTAATAATGATATAGCTCAAGAAAAATAATTGATTCTATCCGATCATGTGTTTCAAAATGGCGGCTGTTTGAAAGTTGCTAACCTAAATTACTCAAAAAACGTATATTTAAACAAGATATGTGAAGTTAAAGATGCTAAGTTAAAGATAATGACAGCAAATGTGCATACAATATTGTAGTATTTACTGTGTTGGCATAGGATGCCGGGTTGAACAAACCAATTATTACACATAACTTAACTATTATCCTTCATAGATTGTTTTGACAGTTACACCGTCCGATAGGAAATCAAAAGTGCTACAAGAAAGATGTCTTGACTTTTTTTTTAAATGTACGGGTCAAATTTAATTTTAGCACATTTAGGTTAGTAATTTAGATTTGAAATTTTCAAACAGTCTCCATTTAGAAACTCATGGTTGGATATAACCACATATTTTTCTTAAAATAGATCGTTATTAGGTTAAACTTCAAGCCAATTTTGAATGTAATCTGTGAAACCATTCTCTAGATATAATTTGATAGAATTCTCTAGTGTGATTAGGATAGCAATAAAGCACGGGCAAGCAAAGCCAAAGATTTTGGGTTCAAATCCCAGTATTGGCCTATATTTTGTAGAACAGTTAGAGATTATATGAGATATTATTTTGCATGGTAACATAATGTTCTACGGAGAATACTCGTGTTTTGGGAACACCAAGGCTCCAGTTTCTAAAATGTTTAAATAATGTCTTGAAAATTGGTGCAAACTTTCAGAATATGTATGCGCATACTGAGTTTCAAGTTACCATCTTAAAAATTGACGAGTGGGTGAATTTTGCAGCATATTGTGAAACTTTATGTTTCTCAGAGATGGATTTAAACATTTATCTGCATGATAAAATGTGTTAAGGTTCCCCTGCACCTAAACTTCTCAATTGACAGTAATTTTGTGATAGTAATTTGGAAGTTAAACTATTTAAGTCTTCTTAAAAAACCCACGAGTAACTTCAATTTAGTTAAGGTGTTTATAAAATAACTAGGGGAAACCCCTGCATGCACCGCACGCCGACCCCATTGGAACCTTTTAAACACATAATCATGTTATGTTTTCTTTATAATAAAGGTGTAGGATTAATAATAACCCTAAAGCTCAGATGGTAAAAAATGTTAAATGTTCAAATCAAATTATTTCATATATTTTATAAAAGCAGTTATAATAAAGGTTAAAAGAACCAGCAAGGCTCAGGTAAACAGTTTAATAAAAACCTAACCTAAAAGTTAGAGACACAAATAATTGTTTCAAAGTTTGAAATCAGCTGCTGATGGAAATATTGGAGAAAACAGCTGTTTTATCCATAATTTTATTCACTTGGCTGCTATGGTAATAAAGTGTAAATAAATGTGTTGGTTCATCAGTCTAGGCCTAACCTAAGATGTTTTCCGACTAAATTTACAAAATATTTAAATACAAAATGTTTTTATCAAAATGAATTATAGCATATGTTACTCAGGGATAGTGTAGGTTTTTATTAGTGAAACTATTTTTCCAATCGGTTCAGTAGTTCCAGAGATTACCCCTTACATACAAATAAACAAATTTTACCTGCTTATAATATTAATATAGATAATAAAATATGTCCAATGTTATCTTCAAAATTAGGAGTGCATTTTAATGTAAATTATTTCCACACTAGTCTTGTATGGTTGTTTTGTGATTCAATAAGTTCTCCTGTGTGACAATGTTGTGATTCAGAAGGATATTCTTTCAATTAATTACGTTAAAACGATACTAAATAACCTCCGCGCCCTCCTTAGCATAAGTATGTGTATAAAACACTAGATATCTTCAACACAAGTGTTAGAAAACTATATATCATCGATACAAGTTTACTCTTAGAATTATTGCAACATTCAAGGTAATGTGCGGATCCAGTTGAAATCTACTTACATAAAGCTAGACGGTAACACTGATTCACTGACATTAATTATGAGGCACTTCCCGTAATCTTACCTCCTTCAACCTTATACTTGAATTAAAGCTCTCGACGAGAAACTTTTGGAAAAATTGCCAGAATTTAACATTTTTAAATTTTGGAAGCACCTTTTGGGCGGGAAAGATTTGTTCGATTTTTCAATTTTTTCATTTTTCCACTTTGAGCGCGTTTTGTAAGAAAGCGGTAAGAGATAGAAAAAAATGTTTAATACAAAAAATGTAGACAATTAAATTTCAAATGAAGGATTTTCCGTCAAATTCAAGATCAGTCATCCATTTAGCCACTATTCGAGAAGGGAGGCTCCGCCCAACGTCTTTAAAGTTAGATGGGTTCACTGATTCACTCACATAAACTATGAGGCACTTCCCGTAATCGTACCCCCCTCGTTCTCATACTTGAATTAAAGCTCCAAATTTAATTTGGAAAATTTAATTTCAAACTAGAGATTTTCCATCAGATTCAAGATCCAATCAACTGTTTAGCCGCTATTCACCCGAGAAGGAGCTCCGGCACACAATCCTTCAAATTTCCCATGTTAATCTTATTGAGATAATGTTTAATGAGTTTGAGTCAGCTGCCAAATAAAACAGCTGATTTATGCTCGGTCACCTATGTACAAACGAGCCAAAGATTAACGGGCTTCTCTAGGGAATTTTCCAACTGTGAGCGAAGCAAAGCAGCCATCTGAGACCGAAGGCCGAGGCGGGGTTGCGACGCGAAGCAGTTACATATATTGCTTTAAATGCAGGGGACAACTCAAAATTTTAGTAAATCGCTTTTTGGAAAATTATTTCTCATTAGGAGGCAGTGGTGGAAGTCAGAAGATCTACAAACATATTCTTGAAAGCACGTTTTTATTTTTCTAAATTTCCTTAAAATAACCGATCTGATTAAAAAAAAAAGAAATAAAAACTTAAAAAAAAAAGCAATTTTATCTTTTATTGTAAACATTAATTAAACCACGA
>JAGFPH010027390.1:0-10042 GCA_018207615.1 Philaenus spumarius | reverse complement strand
AATACGAGTAACGAAAAAGCGTTATCAAATTGGTTGCTATGGCAATGTTTTGGTTCATCAATTTAAATTAAAAGACGATCGGTTCCGTCCGGCGTAGTTCATACATTATTGTCAAGTGCTGAAATACATTCAATAAACATAAAATGTTGGTTCATCAGTCTAGCCCTAACCTAAAGAAGTTTCACTAAAAAAAATCGTCACAGATGTTTGTATCGAAATAATACCAAAATACAGTCCAAACTATTCACAGAGATACCCGCACTACATATCCAATGTAAATCTAATTATTATTTTTTAATGAAACTCGTACACAACTTTTAAGATTTTAACATTTTTTGTTTGACCTGAAACGCAGTGAAGCGTATCAAATTAATAAAATAGAAAAACGTCATCTAGCATTACAGTGTAACGTGAAAAAACGTTTGCGAAGCAGCAATTTTTGTATTATTGAATTTCAAGTGATAAAGAGTGAGTGAAATTTCAATATCGAGAAAATTTTATATAGCAAAAATAATTCTGTTTATCTGGTAGTCTTCTCTATTGGATACGTTAAAGAATACGACCTACTAAAATACTGTTGTATAAGTGTCACACTTGGATCACTTGAAATTTGAAAATAAATAAATAAAAAGGAGCCTTTGTTCAAGAAATGCTATAATCCTTAAAAGTAATTACCTACAACATAAACCAAATTATAAGAATCTGTATAACTCAAATTGTCTGAAGCAAATAAGTAGTCGGCAAACAATTCACAAAAGACTGGAACAAACAAAACGTTTATTTGGTCATCTTTGACAGGGTGCTCCATAGAACGCATGCCATAAAAAGCTTTTATGTCTTACTCAAATAATGTCTTCTATTTGAAATAGTGTGAGCCGTGACTAAAAGAGTTATAAACTAATTTTTTAATGGTCGTAATTGTTTTAAACGCTTATATAGTTAAACATTTCATTTTTACTTCAATTTGAATTTTTACTTAATTTTTTCAATTAGATAAGTATAAATATCCTTATAAATTAGAAATTAATAGAAACATTAAGTTCTTTCAAAGCGTCTTAGATTAAAAATCATAACAGCACAGACAGTTCCATAGAAATTATTCTTTACGAGGAAAGACCCAATAGGCCTACTAAGTGTATATTTTACAAACGTATAGATCAACGAGAGTTAATGAAATTTACACCAGAGAGCCACAACGATGCGCATATTTTACAAACGTATATAGATCAACAAGAGTTGAAGAAATTTACACGAGGGAGCCACTACGATGCGTATATTTTACAAATGTATACAGATCAACTTGAGATATGATATTTTCCAACAGAGAGCCACTTGCATGTGTATTTTTTCAGCGATCAACTTAAGAAGCGAAACCGGGAATATATATATATTTATTATTGCTTGAAATATTGCTTATTTTTTTAACAGTTGTAACATAAAATGCATATTTATTAAGCCAGCATGTTGGTCACCAATTTATAATAATAAATAATCGATTACACGTTTTGCCATTAACAATATATATACCAATATTTTTATTGATTCTTTTTTTATAAATAACAAAATAAATTGTATCTGTGTAATACTATCAAGGGTTTAATATTTGGTAACTAATATGAACACAAGTACTACTTATTTATTTCTCTCTTGGTAGGTCCTGTCTACCTATGGATTTTAAAGTAAAAAGTTATATATAACAAACATATAAAAGTTCTTAATTTAAAATTTAATGCAAATTTTGAATTAAATTCAGATGTTGATCTATTTGTCCAAGATATCATAAAAGTTATTAAATGTTGAAATAATAGATTTTTTGCTTTTTAGACTTATTAAACTACAGTAGAACCCCTCTTAACCGGCCTCGGATCAACTGGTCCTCGGATTAACCGGCCTATCCCAAGGAACAATAGAGTCAAACATATTAACTGGCCGAAGTCTTTCAAACATTGATTGTTTGACAGACATTTCCTAGAAAATAAATTGGGTGACGCAACGTTAGGTGTGCGGCAGAGGAGTGTTGTGGCAGTGGAGGAGGGGCGTAAAAAAAAACAAAGGATGCCACTTAGTCAATTGACTCAAAGAAAAAATACAGTTGCCGCGGAAGCAAGAGGGGAATCAAATCTTGCCGGCAACTGTATTTTTTCTTACAATCAATTAACAAAACGGCATCCTTTGTTTCTCTTTCTTCGTCTGTTGCTTTGTCAGAACAACCTTTACTTACTGAATTTTGTGAGAACGAAAAGTTCTTGTATATTATATATAAATTAGTATATATAAATTAAGTTTTCAAAGATTATGTAAGTTAAAATGTTTAATTTTTTGGTGTTTGTAAATTGCTTATGTATGTACAGTACATACAATAAAATGAGTTGCAATAACGTCTTATTTGCTTGGTTATTTATGAAATATGTATTGTAGGTTGTTATCTTTGAACAAACATCAATTTTTTACAGGAACCTCGGATCAACCGGCCAAACTCGTAACCGGCCAGGGTCTCGGTCCCGACCAGACCGGTTTAGAGGGGTTCTATTGTTAGATGAATATTACATTGATTGCTGGCTTGATATTTAACTTTTTCTGTACCAGAAATTATAATATTATTTATCTTCTTTGTTTTACTTTATGTTTTTAAAAGTAACCTTAACTTCTTGTCTTATATTTTAAAAGTCTAGTTATAATTACTTCTATATTATTATAAATAAAAAATAACTTGATATTCTAAGAAAGCCCCATGATTGTAAGCCATTTTATAATTGAATCTCATAAACTCTATTTTAATGTAAGCCAACACGTGCACCATCCTACTAATATTATAAATAAATGTGAAAGTTTGTATGTTTGTCTGTTTGGATGTTTGACTGTCAATCACAAGTACTGGATGGATTTTAATGAAATTTGGCACACATATAGATCATGACCTGGAATGAGACATAGGCTATAAATCATTTTGATTTAAGGGTTGAAACAACCCCAAAAACAATAAATATCTATTATTATATATCCATTAAGACTAGAGAGCTGGAAATTTGTACATTTATTTCTTACAAGATATATATAAAAAGTAAACCATACTTGTATTTTTAGTGTGTTGATAAGGGGTGAAAATGTGATAACAACCCCTAAACAATACAAATTAATTATTATACTTCCCATACAGCTAGAGAGCTGGAAATTGATATATTTATTTCTTACAAGATATGTATAAAATGTAAACAATATTTGCATTTTATACTGTGCTGCTAAGGGGTGAAATTGTGATAACAAACAACCCCTAAAACAATACAAATTAAATATAATCTTCCCTTAAAGCTAGAGCACCGGAAATTGGTACATTCATTTCTTACAAGATATATATAAAAAGTAAACTATATTTTTATTTTGTCGTGTGCTGCTAAGGTGGGTAAATGTGATAACATCCGCCTCTAAAACAATACTAATTTATTGGTATATTTTCCTTAAAGCTATAGAGCTGGAGTTTCGTACATTAATTTTGTACAATATACATAGAAAATTAAACAATATTGGCGTTTTGTGGCGTACTGCAAAGGGGTAAAAATTGAATAAACACCCCTAAAACAATAAATGTAAATCTGCTAACTTCCCAGAAATCTAGAGTGCTGAAATTTGGCACTTATTAATAGTAAGTGTTGTAAAGGAAAGAAATAATAAAACATACAATTTAAATCATTACATCTAATGTGTGAACGGAGTTAACAGCCCCTTTACAATGACAATAAATACATTATTATACTTCCCATGAGCTAAAGAACTGTTGTTTACCCCATTGTTTCTTAAGTGGTAAATAGGAACAGTAATACACTAGCATTTCAATTACTTGCCTCTAAGGAGTGAAAATTGAAAAAATATTCGTAAAACAATACATTTTAATTTTTGTACTTTACTTTAAGTTTGAGAGCTAAAATAGAATGCACTTATTTCTTAAATGGTACTATCAAAAAAGGAACCAAACACATTTTTATAACCTGAGGATAAGTTACTTGCGGTAAAAATAGGGTTCTACCCCTATATATTAAAAATCATTACTATTAATAGAGTTAGATAACTGAAATTTGGTAAATATTAAATATTATCATTTAAGTTATATTTGAAAAGAAAAACCATTTGAATTTAAATTACTTGTGTCTAAGGGTAAAATAAGGCAATTACAACCATTACTTAATTGACAATGTAAGCCAAGATGTAAAATGTTTAACATAAGGAAGGTGGACTGGTTGTGCTTCAAAACATGAAACAATGATAGATTTTCACAAAACTCACTATACAGCCGATCTTTGGAACATGGGTGAAGCTACGGGTACTTGCTAGTTTTATAATAATATCTTATGTTAATTTGAGGAAATAAATAAAGTTGAATTACAGTAACAAAAATTAAATTTTATTCACTTAAAAGACAGATGAATTTGCAAGTACAAAATAATTATAATAATTTTGGATGATAAATGTTCATTGTCTATTCATTTAAAAAGGTTAATGGATGCATATGGCATATCTCAGTTTTAGTTGCACAAGTTGAAATTAAAGGGTCGCTATTATTATATTACAATATAATATAATAAATTTAGTAATGGTTATCTCAAGGTAGGCACTCGGCTTGCCACGAACAAACTTTATTCGTATGTATTTTTGAGTTTACTAATGAGTCTATCAAATATTTGAAAGTTGGCATTTATTTTGTTAAGTTCTATTTAAAATTGGTTTTATGGCATATTTATGAATTTAAATAGTTCATTATTTCTGCGCCTTACTGAACTGGTTAATTTGACTATAAATTAACTTTTTTGTGTACTTACAGCTCTCAGTCCTTTATTTTTATTTTTTATTTCCTGGTTACGATCGTTTCGCCTTTCCTATTCAGGCATTATCAAACCTACACTTCACTATTACTTTACATTTGTTAATGCGCGTCAAGTTTATAAAATGTAACATTTACACGACAACATTCACAAACAACATGTAACATACAACATAACATAATACAACACTCAGTAGCCTGCAAAAAAAGATCGCGGACACATGTACTTTCGGCTCGCGTAATTGTGAACAAAATTTAAATGTACCTATTGAGTATTGTGTTATGTTATGTTGTGTGTTACATGTTGTTTGTGAATGTTGTCTTGTAAATGTTACATTTTATAAACTTGACGCGCATTAACAAATGTAAAGTAATAGTGAAGTGTAGGTTTGATAATGCCTGAATAGGAAAGGCGAAACGATCGTAACCAGGAAATAAAAAATAAAAATAAAGGACTGAGAGCTGTAAGTACACAAAAAAGTAAATTTATAGTTAAATAGTTCGTTGATGTTCTATTATTGTTAATGACACAATACACCAAGTTCTGTTATAAAATTTAATGAATTTACCATTATGACATTTATTAGAAAACACTTTTAAACGGAGCTTCTTTGTGGCGAATGTTCTCACTGGCGTTGAAACGTGACGACTCTTCTAAAGACTCTATTTTTTTCAAATTGCCTTTTCCTTCCATAAAGATGGTGTGGTTACGTTATCTTTCACACCTTGCTTCTCATTGGCTGTTGCTGTATGCGTCATCATCCTGTCTGCCGGATGGTAAAAAGTTATGAATGGGATTCGGCTCATTGGCAGTGTATCAAAATAGTTCTTACTACATTTATTTGAGTTTATATTATCCGAAAATTACATCTTTTTTATAGATACTTATTTGGTATTATAATTATTATTGTCTTATTCTATCGATTTCCCATATGCCTAAATATATTTTTAATTAAATGAATTTACTAATATACCGAAATAATAATAGCTCTTGAATTAGATTCGATTACAGTTGCCATCTACTAAGCTAACAGTGTTAATTTCTAATTAATTTTACTAAATACATAATAACATTTGTCTTCTTGCGTATCCGCCTTTCTTAGCTTTGAAAAAAAAAAAAAAAATAGGACGTAGGTCAATGATCTAAAATGAATAGTTGTTTATTTGTTTACAAACAATAGTTGTTTACTTGTTTACAAACAATTAGAGAACAGGCAGTAAACAGGTTGAAAGAGGGGTGGAGAGGAGAACAAATATAAATAGGAGACAATGGTAGAGGATAGATAGGTAGCAAACAAAGCTTCTGAAGATGGGGTCTACCCGAAACATGTCAAAAAAAAAAAAAAAAAAACAGCTAAGAAAGGTGGATACGCAAGAAGACAAATGTTTCAAGCATCTTAGCGGAAATAATAATAACAAATGCAGTGAACATAATAACATTTCTAATTTTACAATATAAAGATTTCTTATAATTCAATTACAGTAAACATATTACGTGAATAATACGTGATTATTGGTGATACGTGAATAATACATACATCTACCGGATCTACCTGACATGTGTAGTACATCAAAGATGGCTGAGTCGTTGGCCCATGTCTATTGGGTTCAATCAATTTACAAAATAAATGGTTCTTCTAATATTTTGATATACCAGGTGTCTTTAAAGTCCGACCCTTCCCCTTTAACTTTTGTGTTTGTTAAATCAAACAAATATCCTCTGGGGAACGATACTAACTTAGCCCAAAGTATCTTTTGAAGCAATCGGAAATTTTGAGTGTCCCCTAAAAATGGGGGATTTCGGGGGCAACTCAAAATTTTTAAATGGGAAGTATGGTCATGTGATACCTCATTTTAAAGGTCGATTTAAGACTAGGAAAATTACATAAAGGAAATAAAAATTGGACTACCCAAAACAAAATGGCGGCCCTAAACGTATTGAAATAAATAAAAAAAAAGTTGCTAATATCTCGAAAAGGAAGAGTTTTTAGAAAAATTTCAAGAGACGAAAAATGTTTATTACAAAGTGCTTGACCTAAAAAATTGCTTTCAAACCTATTTCGTAAATTTTATATTTTACAAAATTTTCTGAGATGTAGGAGTCGACTTAATTTGTTTCATAAGAGGTAAATTGAAAGATTAATGCATTAGCATTTCGATTACTTCCGTTTAAGGGTGAACATTTAAAAATACCTGTAAAACAATAAATATTAATTCTTATACTTTTCTTTAACCCAGAGAGCTAAAATTTATTACACTTATTTCTTACATGGTACTAAGAAAAAATTAACCAAACTCATTTTTGTTACCTTTGACTAAGTTACTTGCGGTAAAATTGCGGTTACTCATACTGCATAATATTGTTTGTTTAGTTTTCAAGCGAGCGAGTTTCGCTAAAAACACTTATGTACCTCTTCAAAAAATTTTTTTTTCTGGAACATGTACTGTAATGTACGTCTTTTTATCATTTTGTATTTTCATTTGGATGTTAGTTTTTCATTTGATAATACAGTAGATAACTTTTTTTCACATTATTGACCAGGTTTTCATTGATATCACCAGTTAACCGTACGTTTCCCTCGATTTTTGACAGAGTCTATGTTATCCAAGTTTTCGATTATCCGAGGTACCCTCGGTCCACATTACTCTACTGTATAACAATTTTTTGGGGTTTAAAATATATATATATACATAAATATCTTAGTGAAAATATGCAAAACATCTCAAGCCGGAGACCAGGTAACCAGTCATATCCATCAGCTTGGAAGGGTTTGCTTTTACTTTGCCCTCCTACCCTAAAACCATAGATATGAAAAGTTACCTGATCTAGTCGAGATTCGAACCCGGTATCTTCTGATCAGGAATATGCCATGCTATTCACTCGGCTATGGCTTGCCTTAACCCTCAACAAAGTGGCAGACTGCAGTCTCTCGGGCGCAAATGCAGCCCGCTCGAACCTTAGTGAGAATTTGCATAGTCGATAATTTAATCCACTTAAAATCATCTATTCGTAATAAAACTGGCACCATTGGAAAGGAAATGAATTAAACTTTAATTTTTGTATTTACAACTTTTTTGTAAAACATATATTTACATACGTAATCATTGTTTTAAAATATGCATATCGGGCTACAGCTAGTTCCGCACGCGATTCTGCATACAATTGTACTGTTATTTCCCACTTCTTCAACGGGCAAGACTATATAAACAAATATTTCTTTGGCTATTATAAAGATACCATTTGATTCGATAAGATTGTATCTTTCTGTTGGTGCCTTCTAATCAGATGTCAATATAAAAATAGTATTTTTTCCAAGAATTTCTGTCAACCCTTGCAATTGGACAGCGTTTCAACCAATAAAACAGCCCATTTGTCAAGTGATTTTACGCCTACCATATCAAATGTTTTGACAGATTTCTTTACACCATTTTGTTTAGCAAAGACTGAATTTTGTAACGGTGGTAATAAATCCAGAAATAACCGGTTTTTTGTCTGTCTAGACGACAATTGAAATGTACAGAATTACTACGTTCTGGTGAGAAAGTCTAGCACATGGGTTCCCACGGTAATCAAGTGTCCCTTCCTGCCCGTCCTATCTCGCCGGCGACTTTTCAATGCATTGATGTCATTTTGTTATTCAAATAAATATAACTCAAACACTTTTATGAACTAAGAAAAGACAAGTATACAGTTCTTTTCTTTGATTTATCCTCTACACTTTGTTATAATAATATTTCATTTTTGGGCAAAGCATATATTAGTAAATTACGTTACAATCTAGGCCTAGGTTTGTTACCAGTCGTGTACTTGGAACATAAAAACTGTTTTTTTTTCAAAATAAAAAATTTGAAATTGATAAATGTTTTTATACAGTTCTATGTAGAACTAAATTACAAAACGTTTTTACGCTTACGAAAAAAATACAAAAAATGTTTACTACTTGTTATGTAGGTAGGCCTAAAGTTGAACTTTTTCCTTTCTTTACTGAACATTTTTTTGTTTCTTGAGCTAATTACTTTTACAATTTCGAAAGAAACTAATTTTTAGTGGCATATTTGAATTCTTTGAAGTTTCTGCTACAAAAAAGCTATTGAACACTTTTGGATTGGGGTTCATTTACTATTTTTGGCAAATTTTTAAAAATATGCTTGCCAAATGCTATAAACGGGCTTTACAAATTCAGCTTTAACGATGCCAGTTCTAGGGTTAAGAAAATCTGTCAACAAAACCACACTATAGTTACTTGCTACCGTATTGCCTAATTAGTCCTTTCTCCTCTCTGTTCCTTCGCGACAAAGTACCTTACTGTACAATATTGATGGCCACACAAACAGGATTTTTCCAATTTTTGACTTTGTCACTTTTAGCAGTAACATGGCGATTTATTTACTTTTAATCACTATCAAACTCTATAATCCTAGTCAGGACCCTAAAATATCTAAAGGATTACTTAATTTGCTAAATAATATGTGATTTAAAAAAAGGAATATAAATTATGTTTTCTATATTTTAATAATAATCTATAATGCTTGAATAAGACTTGAAGAAACCGTCCACCTGTAATGCTTCTCAACCCACCACTGATTACCTTTGAAAGATTGGAAAACAAAATTTTGGTGCTAATGAAAAGATGTTATTATTATGTTACAGGAAAATGAATTTCAAAGTACAGAAGAAGAAAGAGTGGCATCAATCAGTCCGTCTGAGAGCTCTAGTAGAAAAGGTAAATTTTATTTTTTTTAAATCACGGTAAAACTGCAGTATAGACAGGCAACTGTGCAGTTATGTACTTGTCAAGAAATGAATGTAGTACAACTTAAAACAGGAATGCAACTTAGAATGAATTAAATTGGAACGCTCAAATATTAGAAAAATCTCTTTTGAACAAATTCAAAATTTGAAATAGTACAAATAGTTAGATTTAACAATTGGGTGTGTCGACCTAGTAGGTGTTCAGAAATTTAAGATTTATAAAGTGCTTTAAATTGATGAGTCATAAGTTATTATGTGTACATTACACATTTTTGAGATGGGGTGGGTGATTGTTTTGAGATTTCGTAAATAGGTTTTCTATGTTTCTCCCTTAAGGTGAATAATTTTGGATCTTTTTCCATCTTTTAACCCTACCACTGTCAGACATCTCAAATTGAGTAGTCTTGGTGTTAGACGTCTCAAATTGATCAGTCTCAGTGTTAGACTTCTCAAATTTAGTAGTCTCATTGTCAGAC